>JAYJME010002295.1:0-14014 GCA_036873775.1 Costaria costata
GGGGGACCATAGTTAATGGGACCTACTGTAGACACAATATGACCTACTGTGGACACCAAAACCTATATATTTCCCTATTTTTGCTAACAGTATTTGGTCCATAGTTAATGGGACCTACTGTAGACACAATAGGACCTACTGCAGACACCAAAAACCTGTATATTTCCCTGTCATTGCTAACAATATTTGGTTCTATTTACTATGGTCCCCCGTAATAGCTATATATCTAGAGCAATGTCGGCAATGACAAGAAAATGATTAATACCGTCCGACAGGACGCAAAAACTCACGACTCACATCTCAGTACAGTTGACGGACCAAGAACACAAACTTTCTTTTTCACTGCCGCTGCATTTCCAACTCGCGACAACACGGACCACGGATTTCGGCAACATCGTATCGCCCGATCTCGAACACTGGCGCCGCAGCAAGCATATTAGTGTGTCGAGACGCACTCAAATAAAACTCTTCCATGGTAGTAGCAACGGGGAGCCCGAGGACAGGGGACGACCGAACGAAAATTCCGGAGAAAACTGCTCTTGTTTTTTGTCGGCAACTAAGCCCTATAACAACGGTGTCCGGCGAGCTCGCACCCCCTGATCTCGAATAACTGCCGCCGCAACACGCATATGTATATTGTGTCGGGACGCACCCAAACGAATCCTCGTTCACGGCACATAGCAGCGGGGAGCCTGAGGATGGTGGAAGATCGAACGCCAATTCCGGAGAAGGCTGCTGTTTGTCGGCGACGGAGACGGGAGACGCGGAGGAGGCGGCTAGGTTGGCGGTTCTCGCGGAAAGGGGCGAGAGGCGGCGGCGATCCCTGGAGCTGAAGATGGCGAAGGAGAAGGCGCAGAAGCATCTGGAGAGCATCGCTCTCAAGAAGAAGGAGAGGGATGACGAGGCAATAACTTACCTTTTCAGTCGTTTTTTTGTTGTTTTTAATCCTCCAGCGGGTGTGTAAAAATGAAGCTTAAGCCACCCGCACTTCCACATATACTCCGGTAACATTCCGTCGTCGCATTATTTCGTACTTCGTATATGGTTTGGGATCAATGAGGCCTTTCTGCTGCGATCAGCCGGAGACTCTCACCCAGGGCTGCTACCCCCGCGTTGATTTGCCGGTAGTCAACGCGGCACCTCGTCGCAGAGAGTAGTTTTCCTGGCAAAATAAACACTCCAAAACTGACGTCGCTGTCGGCGTGTGTCGCGCACAACGATGGGCGGGCGGGATGGTCTGTTTTTCCCTACCCTCATACTACTTTTACGTGCTGTTGTCGGGTCGTTCGCGTGACGAGTGCTTGTCCTTGAATAATCTCGCTCTCTCTGTACAGTCTGGAGGCTTTTCCCCACACCCGGGGAAACACGTCGTGCGTCCCGGCCTTTAGGTTCTAAAATCACTCCGGTACCATTCCGTCGTCGCAGTAATTCGTATATAGTTTGGGATCGATGAGGCCTCTCTGCTGCGGCATGAGATCGCACCTACACTCGTCGTCTCTTTTTCTCTTTTCTCAATGCCGTACTCGTAGCTCATTTGTATCTGATTATATTTCGCCCTTGTTGTTTGTCGTCCTTAGTATACCCAAACTTCTACCTTGACCTCTGGTGGACCCGGCGGCTTCGATATGATCCGTGGGAACGCTGCATAGGAACTTGCAACGTCGTCGCGTGGTATGGGAAATTTTCTTCCGCGTTCGGGTACTCCGACAAGGCACAGTGGCTGTCTGCCGCGCAGCCCTTCACGTCAATAGATGCGCACGCCCTGCCGCTGTCCAACAGTTTCGCGATAACGCTATACCCCCTATATTGGGTATATACAAGATATCGGCATACACCGCGCCGTGTCGCGCCACCGCGCCGTGTCACGTCGTGGCATAAGTGCAGAAAATACGCACGAAAACAAACGATTGCGAAGAAGCGCCCCCATCAAAATGTATTGAAATTATGCAGGAGGAAAACGAAAAGCGGAGACAGTCGAGGAGCATGCGGCTCCTGAAGACCAAGGTTATGCTGATCGCTAAGGAGCTACGCGAAAACCGGTTGGCGGAAGCGTACTCTCAGAAGGCCGAGGCTGAAGCCAAAGAGGTAACACATTCGATCCACGCGGAACATGGCACCGCATGATGGGAACACCCGGCCAAACTTACCGGCTGCTCGTTGCAGAGAGTTAAATTGCCACACGGTATATTGTATGTTACCTGTTATTGCCCTCATCTCAGAAGTCGTCTGGTTCGAGGCAGGACATAATCTGATACCAACACGTGTGAGTGATCAAGCGTAGCCAGAGACAAAAAAAACTGCACAAAAACAGTGGTCGGGTCTGTCCCTTACTGCCTCGCCGTATTCTGTTCCCCAGGTAAATCTTCGTTAACGTCGCATTAAACGTGGCAGTGTGGAGACCTTAAGACCTAATTTTACCCTATCCGCTGGTAGACAAAAAAAAAAGGCTAAAACAAATTGCAGACTACCTACCTGATACGCTGCTGCTCGAGTCGAGCCTGCCCCTGGCAGTAATCATCATCCAAACCTGAGGTAAACCGGCGATAGCCAAGCGCAACTTGCCCCCTATTGTAGGAGCGTGTTAGGTCGTGGGTCCAACGGTGGGAGAGGCAGTCGGGCATTTTGTGAAACGCGTCGTGGACGATATGAAACCTCAAAACCGTAGGCAACAACAAAAAAAAACGACACGTCGCCCCTTTGGCCCGCACAGGGTGCCGTTGATGTTGCACGTGGAGGCTCCACGGAAAGCATTTGGATGGCTTCATGCTAACTGTTATAAAAAGTCAGAATACCTACAAATTTCGTTGGGTTTAAGTTAGCGGGGTTTGGTTTTTACATAAGAAAGAGCCGAGACGCGCGGACACAATGTCCTCGCGCGTTAACTAAGAGGTACCGGTAAATGTTTTAGCACGCCGTGACATTTCACGTACAGGGACATATATATGTAGCGTATGGCCGCGGTGGTGCGGAGTGCCGGCCGACGCCTCGTCGCTGACACCATTTGTTGTCTGTAATCTTCTTCTTCTTCTTCTTCTTCTTCTTCTTCTTCTTTCTTCTTCTTCTTCTTCTTCTTCTTCTTTTTGTTTTTGTTGTTGTTGTTGTTGTTGTTGTGGTTGTGGTTGTGGTTGTTGTTGTTGTTATTATTTTGCCATGTTGTTGTTAATATTCTTTTTGCCATCTGACAATTTGTAGCACGAGCTCCAACTTCAATTCACTCAAAAGTATTCCCAGAAAGAAGGAGAAAAAAAACAAGGGATACCAAAGAAATATGGAAACCTATTTCGTAGACTATGTGATATCCATCCCGCGTGTTCTTTCAGGAAGGAAGTTCGGGCAGTACTGCTGTCGCCGCTAGGGCGCGTCTGACAGACGAGGAGCTTCAAGTGAGCGTCGAGCGATTGACGCAGCAGAGAAAGGGGGCCGGCGCGATCACGGCGAGCGCGCGCGACTTCAACGACTGGAAGAGAAAGCACGGTGTCTCCCCTGACACTAAGGTAGGTGACACGACACAGGGGGAAACATTGATGTGACGGAGGAGGTGGTGCGGGGGGTGGGGGGTGGGGGGGTGGAGGGGTGCAATCGCTGTCATGCATGTCCGTAGTCGTATGACCCTAGACCTCACTGACTATGCACGGCCCTATGGATATGACCATAGATCATCGTATCCCTACATACAATGCCGGGACGGAGCACGGGCGATACAAACACACCGACCAAACACCGCACCGCTCTTACTCAGAGCGATAGCGGGGACTGCTATTATGGGATGAAGGAGGTGTTGGGGAGGTGCAACTCTTTTTCATGCATGGCCGTAGGGATAAAACCGTCGACTCTCGCATGCCAACAATGCCGGGCCCGGGGCACGTCGGATTTTCACTTACCCGGCAGATAAGGAGGGGGACGGGGGTCGGTGATGGGGGTGTTAGGGATACTGCCCTCACATCGCACTTGCTTTTGTTCAGAGCGCCGGGGTTGATAGGCGAGGAACAGCTCGGCGATGGACACCAAATTATACAAAAGCTGGGGGATACACAAGGCACGCAAAGGTTGAAAATATAGCGCCTAGACTGTGGGCGAACCTTGATTTGTGGAAAATGTGACCATGTGACCAGACCTCAGACACTCTCGCGAGTATTAAGACACGCCGCTGCAAAGCAGGTGGCATGTACTGCCGTTGTTCCCTCCCACAAACGTTGGGCCAAGGGGGGGGTCTGACGCCACGAAAATGACAAAATTGAGCCAAGCCTGCCTCTGTATTCTCGCGAAGATGCCTGCTATTTTTCTCGCGAACACGTACTGCACTGCGATAACGTTTTGTAACACTGAAAACTGCAATATCGTGAGCTGCGCTGATTTCTCGACAACTCTGCACGTACCGTATGTAGGTGTTTGTGATGACCGGGTGGTACCCCTGCGTGAAGAAGGCGTTGGTGGACAGAGGGTGGATGCAGAACCCCGATCGCGACTCCCCGTTTTTCGACCTCAAGTGGACGCTGCATAGTCAGGACATCCGCACCACGGACATACAGCCTTGGCAGCTGTGCAATCATTTTTTCAAGGTATCAAACTGGTAGGGTGGGGGTGACCACCCCTTCTCGTCTCGTGGTGTGGTGACACTTCTGGGTTACTGGTAGTCGTTATTTTGTCGCCCTGTTCGCTGTTCGCTGTTCATACCTTCAACTCTTGGTAACATTACACGAAATAGGGCTCTTCTGCCCGCTCTTGAATTGCGTCCCCTCTAAGGCACCCCCCCCCGCGCGCTTTGGGTTGGCGTCGGTTGGCAACGACGCTGTAAAACACGCCCCCCCTCTGTATATAGACTCAATGGCACGGCGAATAGATATATAGTAGGTACAATATTTGGGTAAAGGGTGGTAGTGCGTATTCAACTGAGTATACACAGGGAAGGAGAATTGGTTCGATGATGAGATTGGTGGTATTCGACGAATTGTGTCAGCTTTTTCATTCTGAATGAATAATGCCCTGCACATTGTCGGAAGGCAAATAATATAATAATAATGTATCAATAGGTTGGGTTGGCGTCGGTTGGCAACGGCGCTATAAAACACGCCAATCACTGCGTGAGCTAGACAACCAGGGTACCGTTTTCGTTATTGGCGGTCACCATGAATGGTTGTCGAACTAGATAATATTGTGCGGAGTGGATAACCTTGCCTCCGCACAGGGGGGATGATTGTATGTGGTGTAGTGTGTATATGGTTAGGCACCCAAGAGACAGTTACATAGTATACCTATTGCTGTCTCCGGAAGTGGCCACACCAGAAAACAAAACAATCAATTCGACGCTGTCATCCACATGCACGACGTTCGCCTCACAAGCGGTTCTCATTAGTAGGATGCAGTTCGACCCTTCGCGCGACTCGCCGAGCACCTGACGGCTGACGGTGCCTCGCGCTTGGTGCAAGCAATGTCTGCCTGATCGGTGAAAACCCGACGTCCTCCGTCCCGGCATCGATTCATAGGAATGCGAGGGTCAATGGTCATATCATACGACTACTACGGCCATGCATGATAATGAGTGCACGCCTCCCCCATCCGGTTCTCGCCGTGCGTTGAACGATGCTTGTCCGCAGTTGTCGCTTCCTGCGACTTATCCTATGGTGAACCGCAAGCCTCTCACTTGTCCAGAACCGCCCGCATGGGTTCAACAAGAAAACTCTGCCAACGAGTGCGTTGGCGCAGTGGGTGTATGTAGTACTGGCGTGCTGTGTGCGCCTCGTACCTTGGCCCAAAAGATACCCACAGCAGCAGCTCGTGATGAACATTACATTTCTCTCGTATGCGTGCGAGGTAACACAAACTCCATACGAACGACCCCGGGGTAGCGTTGCCGTGGGTGGTGGGTTCGATACGGCTCCGACTTACTTACCACCCGATGCATTTTTCAGCCTGAAAACATATTTTTTTATTTTTTTATTTTTCTTCCGGCGGACGAGCAAAACTAAAGCTGAACCCCTTCAGAACCGCAGTCCCATTTCGGGGACAATTTACTTGGAACTAGACTGATAAATCGGTTTCTGTGCACTGCAGGGGTAAAAGAGTTGAGCTCACCACTCTTCCACGTTTGTGTCGTTTGTTATAAATTTTCAACCTCGGGGTGTATGCGGGAACACAACGAGCGGTGCTGCCCCATACTACGCTGAAGACCATCCTACGCAGAATGAGTCGAGATACGCTCTCAACCATCTGTGCTTCTGCCGCCCCACCCTTTCGGTTTTGACATGCTGAAGTGTGATTTGACTGATTGATTCCACTGCCTCTTTTCGAGGCACCCAGTCTAGTACGTAAATGCTTGTTTTTTTGTGCGCATGCACTTTTACGTACGCCGAACGTTGTAGTGGTTATTTGTCACGCTTTTTAGCCACCGTGTCGCTTACACCGGATGTTGTTGTTTTTAGAGCTGTCGTGGTATCCCCTCTCCCCTGTTTGCGGCGTTATGATGTAAGCGCAAGTGTCCTCCCGTCATACCACTCTGGACAGAAAATGTAAGGACTGTTTGGTCTTCTTATTTGCACCCCCAATGGTCCTTACATTTTCGTCCAGAAGTGGTGCGTGGCACGCGTTACTATCGCCTACCTACATATACGTATAGATGGTTAGAATGGTTGCGTAGGACACAATTTTTCTTTGGTTTTTCTTTTGGCTTTCTTCTTCTTTCTGAAAGACACGTGAAGCGATTGAAGAATAAAAGCTCATGCTGCACATCGTCGGATGGCTAAAATAATACTTCGTAATAACAAATTGTGGGGAATCACTGGCCCATACTGCCTTAGCCCTATACCTTTACTGAGCTCTGCCGCATCGAAAGACGGCTTACTCTACCCAGCTTACCGGTACCATTCTTCACTTGGAATTAGAGTCGAGACATTTTTGCAGTGGTTAATTGGTTAAGACCGTCACGTAAATCAGACGCCTATGTACATAGAGGGGGCGCCCTTCTTCATAAAGAACCCCAACCTCAACCTGAGTGAGCGGTAAACCGCGTTTGTCTGGTTGTCCCGTGCTTTAGTTCTGTGCTTAGTTTGTCGGCTACGTAGCGCCCCTTACACCGAATGAGCAGCAACTTAGTGAAGGGCTCTCCGCCACCCCTGAAACTATAATGCTTAAGGCCGGCACGAAAAATAAATCTTAAAAAAACAAGAGGAAGCGCCTCCAAGATAAAAACCTAAACGGAAGTCGCGAACTCGCACTGTGTGTATCTGTACCCGTTGGTACTCGTTGCTGTGTGTTGTCGGCCAGAACGTGGCCATCACCACGAAGGCGGGGCTTCTTGGAAATCTGCGCAACCTGAAGTGGTTCGCCGACTGCGACTGCGACGAGGTTCTGCCGAGGGGATACGACCTTTCCGTCGATACAGAAGTGCAGGCGAGGACCGAACTGAGTACAACTGTATCACAGAACTGAGTGCTGTACCATAGAACTGAGTACCGTAAAACAAGATAGAACTGTTTCCTGTATCATAGAACTGAGCACGGTATCATAGAACTGAGTACTGCATTATATCATAATTATCATAGAACTGAGTACTGCGTTATATCATAATTAACCCGTTTGTTTACTTCTGCAACATTTTCCGTCGTCGCCTTTTATTAGCATAACTTGGGGTCAATGAGGCTTCTCTGCTGCGTTCAGCCGGAGGCTCTTGCACCCGAATGTGTTGACAGATTTTTTTTTACTTTTCTAAATTTAGAGTTTCCAATTGAGTGTATCGATGGACACCCCCCCCCTCCGAGGCTGAACACTGCGAGCAAAAGGAAAATCTCTTACCCCTCCCCCCCCCCTGGCATGTACCGGTACCATTAAATACACACTATTATTAGGCGTTTCTGGACGATTACTGTGCGACGGCCGCGGAATCCCTGCTGAAGCACGTGCTTCTCAGGGCGAAAGGACGCACCGCGATCAGGCGTTTGAGCGATTTCTCGTCGAGGAGTGATGACTGTGATGACCAACGCCGTCCAGCCGAAAAGGAGTCGCGGTTGTCATCGTCCGAACTTGGCAAGGGAAACGACCCTGACGAAAACGAAAAATATAAGCTTAAGCTCTCTCTCGGAGAGGATAGTATTGAGCCGCGGAGGAGGAATACCTCCTCCATGAGTATTACTCCGGCGGCCACGCAAGGTGGTGCTGCTGGCGGCCGCGAGCTACCGCAGCCGAAGGGCGAGCAGGGTAGTACTCGAAGGACGCACGCTGGAGGAACCGACGACGTGGGGGCGGTGAATGCTGTTACCGACGGCGATGACTGTGTTACCGACGGCAATGGCTATGTTAGTGACGATGACGACGATAGTTTCGACGACAGTGACGTTGAAAGTGCAGAAGAAAAAGAAGAACGACGACCACTACCACCGTCTGCAAAACCAGCCATCTCTTCGTCGGCAACAACCCCCCCACCTTCGGATGTTGCAACAAATGCCGGTCTGTCTACCGCCGCCGCCGCCGCCGCGTCCGCGGCTGCATCGCCAAGAATAGCAGAAGAAAAGGAAACCTCATCGACGAAAACAGTGAGGGAAACTTGGACGGGGTCACAAACGGAATCACCGACAGGCGCAGTGGACGTTGCAACATCCCCGATCGAAGTACCAACAACGACTGCAGTGGAGACTATGTCCGAAACAATCCAAAGGGAGCTGCTCACCGGCACGAGCAAGGGCGTCCATCATCAGCGCCCGGCGTCGGCCGCATCACCACCACCACAACCGGGCACGGCAATAACAACGACGACAACAACAACAACAATACCGTCGACGATTACGGCGACAGCCGCGGCCACCCCAGCCTCGATCCGTTCTCCTCCTTCTCCGGGTAGTAGTGGCTTTCATCAACACCATTGCGACGAAGGAGTGAACATAAAGGTGACAGAAGATAAAGAAGCGGTCGGCGTTTTGCCTGGGGGGCAGAAGGAGGATCGAGTTCTTTCGCGGCGACAGGAGGTGACGGATGTCAACAATAAGGCGGGCGCTAGCCGGAAGGCCAGCGGTTGTGTTGGCGGTGGGAAAGGGCGAAAAGGGATGATACCGGTCTCCGCGCGGAGGTAAGGGTCCCTCTCGCCGTATTACTATCAACAGCTTAGTTTTTTTTTTTTTTCCTTTCTTGCTTCTTTTTTTAAACATAACGTTTACCCTCAGTGGCATGCTGGACAAACCGTGGTCACAGGCGACTTCCCTTTCCCCCCCAGGTATACTTGCCTTCAGGCATAGGGTTCTCGCAAATCCATCAGTGCTGTCGAGAATGGGGACACTAGCAGGAATCTTCCTTGGTCGTGATTTACTGCTCCTGCATGAACCGCTACACGCCGCAGGGGGAAATCGTAGCAGTATATCAAACGCTACCACGGAAGAACGAGTCGTATAAACCCGTGCAGGTATAATACGTCGACCCTTCCCCAGCAAACGAGAGCAGAGGGAAGTCGGAGTGACAAGCGTCGTCTCTATCATGGCAGATGTTGTAACATGATAATCGTCCACCCGACGCTACAAGCAAGGAAACACCTCTCGCAACGCGGGCAGTTCACCACCAGTAACTCACGTTCAGCCGCGATCATTCCCGAGCGGACAAAATCGGTACTCGTGACATACATTTTCCCGTGGCCCCGCGATCGCCCGATCTTCACCCTGTGCTATACCAAGAAGCGCGGAACAGGCCATCAGTAGCACATGGGTCTTTTGTTTGTTTGTCCCTTGCAGTTTCGTTGCTCTGATGTTCACCGTAGTTCGTGGCCCTGCCGCTTGCTACTGAAGGTTTGAGACTGATGCCATGGTATCCCCGTTCAGACACTAGAATAAGCGGGGGGGGGGGGGGGTTATAGCGCCCGGGACGATAATGATGCTCATCGTCGCCGGCCTCCGGCAACCGAGACGAGCATAATGATCGTTCTGGGCCTTGTAACGCCTCCCCCCTGACAGAGTCCCGGCATTGTAGGGATGCGAGAGGGTCTATGGTCATACGACTACGGCCATGCATGACAAAAATGAATTCATCTCCCTCTCGACCAAAGCCTCAAACGCGGCTCACACTAAGGGACATAATCGAAAACCAGCTTGCTATAGATTGCAAACTAGACACCTTGACCCACACAAAACGCACATATATATCGTCTCCCTCGAAGGCGGAAATGAAGCAATCCATATCTAACCCCCAAGACATTACTTAATATGCTGTCCTTGCTCCTCCTTTCCTTCTCAAAAACACACGAACATTAGATCTCTCTTATAACCTACTCCCATCTTATTTACAGTCCTTGCTCTCCTCCTTTCCCTCTCAGTACCACCCCTCGTACATTTCACTCTTACGTCCTAATCCGTCAATTGAATTCACCCACTCACCCCCTGCTGCAACATAGTAGCTACTTGTGTTCACCTGTATTCCACACCCGAGTTCAAAACCACGAAGGTGGAAAATATGTATGCCTATGTCTTGAACCACAGCAGTAGGATCGTGTGCCTCGAAGGTGGTAACTAGTTCATGTCTTCAAATTGGTATGCATTTAAATATTATACCGGTGCATCGTGTTGCCGCAGACGACGGTGGGAGCCGGAAGGCGCAGACTTTGAGGTCAACGCGGAGATCCTCAAGGCGGCGTTGACGGTGTGCCAGAGGAGACACGTAAGTCGTTCACTGATAAAACCCAGAAGCTTAAGTTGATATGACTCCAGAGACGTTGATGATAGGTCTTACATAGCAGCTGGGACCGGGTAGAGGGGAGCAGAGGCTTGGAAGGACACATAAACCAGATGTGTACCGAGGTCATTTCCACAGCGAATACGTTAAGGTAGCTGGCCAGAAGGGGGGAATATCCCCGCCTGATCGAGCCAGACGAGGGCGTAAGGAAATCACGTCGGCCGGGTGTGCTCGCGCGTGCCCCAACCTTCTCTCAAATTACATTGTGACGCGCTAGGAAGGCGCCCACAACCCATGCAGATCGCGAATACCCCTTTTTTGTTGTTTATTAGGGCACGTCTTGACAGAGAGTACCTCATCACATGGAGAGGAAACCCAGAGTGACGTCTCTTGGTGATGAGTCATCACACAATACAACCCCGATGCCCCAGTATCTCGCTACCAGAACTCCTATCCACGTCACGACTAATAACTAGTCGGCAGGTGCCGCTAGTCAACTAACTGACTTTGGTCGGCAAGTCGGCTGGCGAAGCCAGCTGATGGCCGGCCGACTTGCCGACTTAAGCCAGGCGAGCGAAGCGAGCCAATATCAACCCTCCCCGGCGGAGGGGACCCTGCCCAGAACAACAAAAATGTATCCCGCATTCGACAACCCTTCCTACAAGCATGGACACCCAATAAGTCGGATAGTCGGCACCTCCGGGAAACGATTAACTATTAGTCCGACTAGTAACTAGTTAGTGACTTAAGTCGTGCCAACTCACAGCTCAAATAACTTGTGCCTTTTGATGCCCAAGGAGCTCTGCACATGTTAGTAGTTGCAGTAGACCGCCACGATGCATATACACGTGCATTCCTGTCTTGGAATTTGGAATGATGCGTGTCTGGGCTCGGTCTCTGCTGTGAGAAGAGATGCAGAGGTGGCACCACCCCGAACACGACGCTCTACGTAACCCTTTGCCCAAACGCCTTCACCCTAAACGTGCAGGCATCGGTAGAAGAAACAGGACTAGATTCTAGCCGTCCCGCGGAACCTCTATGTAGCGACCTGGAAAGGGAACTGATCGACCTCGGGACGGGGGGGGGCGCGCCTCACCCGGACATGCCGGGGCTGTATCGGTCGCATCCCCTACCGTCGAGACCTGCAACTCCCCTGGAGACGTTTATTCAAGGTCAATCGGAGAAGGAGGTAAGAACGAGACACGACAGGGGAAGGAGCGGCTCAGCTGGTCTAGGGGGTAGTACTTATAGCTTAGTTGGTCTTAGGGGTAGCATTAAATACCAGTAACTAACAAATCAGTGGTCTATCCTATATAAACGAACATAACAACTACCTCGTAGTTTTTGGGAGCCCAATCTCATTGATTCTCGCCGACTTATTATGTTCGTTTATACAGAAGGGACCACTGAACCTCTCAGTCAGCGCTTACTGAGTGATTCAGTGGTCTATCCTTGATAAAATGAACTAGGAGGGAGGGAGGGAGGGAGGGAGGTTGGGCATTCCTGCTCCACGATAAGTTCTGGCCTTGCGCTGAATGATCGCAGGGTATACAGAGTGGCGCCGGTCTCTTAAGAAATCCGGATCGTAAGAAATTGAGGCTCGTTTTCTCACGATCAAAACAAAAATAAGAACTTTGACCTAGAAAAAAAGAAGAAAAACGCTGCTCACAGGATCCGTGTGTCGCACTATAAATCCGATATAATAGCAAAACAGCAGCCTGTGCTCAATGGTGGCAACAAATCATGAAATTGGGCGTCGACGCCAAAGTGAGGTTTCTTATTATTTTACGAGGGGACATACAGTAGTAATCATTTTCTAGTAGGGTGGGTAAAAATAGGGGCATATTAGTTTTTTTTGGTGCATCCTGGGTTCTGATTGCTACGAGTATCGCGTCCCCGTAATAATAGCGGGTGTCTTTTTGTTCGCAGAAAACGTTAACACGCCTCGGACAGATCATCGTTTTTTTTCCCCACTTCATGATCTAGATCTTTCATTATCTAGATACGCTCTTGTTCTGGAGGATCTAGCTCATCTCTTGCCGAGTGGGAGACCGTAACATCTGCACGATCTAGGCATGCTTCCTGGGTTGGATCTATGCTGTACAGATCCTGCACAACATGTTCTAACGGGCAGGTTAGGATCTATAGGCGATCTAGATCACGATCTGTCCGATGCATGCAACCTTTACTACGCGTGTCCATTACCGTTTCAACCCCGCGCCCCGCCCCGCGTGTTTTTCTGCCGGTTTTTGCCAGAATAAGGCGGCGGGGGGTGCACGGAGAGTGCGGCAGCGACAAAAGCACCAGGAGGATATGAGGGCAACGTCTGCCGAGCGTGTTCGACTGGTCGTCCCCTTGGGGGATGCCATGCTCCGCGACGTGGAAACCGTGCTAGGGGTGAGTGAGAAAAAAGAGACCTTCGGCAAGAGGCTTTCGAGACAAGGACAGGTTGGTTTGCTACTGTGGGGCTGTGAGTTTGTTGACTGCAAGTCGCCCGACTAATTACAGATTGGCTAGGCGTTGAAGTTAGTTGCGTGCGGTAATTTGCGGAGTTATATAGCATATTGGTATCTGACTGGCGGGCTTGCGGCTCGGATTGTTTTTTTTGTTTCTCTTCTATTTACGGGCGTATGATGCATAGTAATCATAACCAAGTATGGTTTGGAAAGCTAGCTAGGGGAGCATATGTTTTCTTTTTGGGGGTATATCATGGATCCTATTAATAATATTCCCACGTAATAAGACCAAACGTCGGTCGTTATTGGTCGGTTTATTTTTTTGCCACCCAACTTTACAATAACTACGTAGCCATGCATGAAGTCAAGTCCAGCACACTCACAGCCTTACTGATTTACTGATGGAGATATGGCTTGCTTACCCTGGGCTGGGTAATCGATCGATACTTTAGGCTGGTATATATATCTCAGTACCTGGTAGGTAACACCGTCGTCGTGGTCGAGTCGAATGCCTCGGGGTAGACGGTCATCAAGCTGGCTGGCGAGACAACACCAAGCTGCCTCTCCTCCCTCCTCCGCCTGCGAACTCATTGGACGCTGTCATCCATATGCAAGAAAGTACGCACAGGGTGCCGAAGTTCGCCCCGCAAGCGGTCCTTGATAGTAGGGTGTAGCTCGCCCTTCATGCAACTCGCCGAACACCTCACGGCGATTCGCGCTTGGTGTAAGCAATGTCTGCAAGGTCGGTGAAAACCAGACGTGCCCCCTCCCGGCATAGTAGGGATGCGAGGGTCTATGGTCTTACGGCCATGCACGAATTGAGTACACTCCCTCCCCTCCGCCTGCCCCCCTTCTATTATGTACCATACCTGGTATGTTGCGCATCATATCGTTACTACCCCCCCCACCTCCACCTG
>JAYJME010002296.1:0-14013 GCA_036873775.1 Costaria costata
TATCTATCTATCTATCTATCTATCTATCTATCTATCTATCTATCTATCTATCTATCTATCTATCTATCTATCTATCTATCTTTCGTTCTTGTAGCCGCCGTACGCTACAACATCCTGCATTACTTTGCGATGCTGTTGTAAATATACCTTTTCACGAAAGTCTGGCCCAGCAACTGCCGGCCAGCTATTATTTGTATATAGTATGTTGTGTGTATGTAGTATGTAGTATATATTATGTCAGGTGCGGTCTTGTCAACCGTCTAGTGGGAGCGTGCAACAGTACGACCAGTATCATGTTGCGTGCATGTCGGAGATCTCCCTTGCATTGTAGCTCGGGTACACCCCCTGCCTCAGCGGTAGTGTTAGGCTCCTTCGTGTGACTGATGCTGATGCTGTAACTGTCCCTTTTCTTCGACACATTTTCCCCGCCGAGGTTCCGAAGGGGTTAATTATTATCTTTCACAACAAATCACGGGTTATTCTTGGTTCGGTTCCCTATTTCCCATAACGTGCTCATTTGAAATCAGGCTCTGAGCATCCGCGGGCTGCGGAGCGTGTTCGGTGAGAGGTACCCCGACCCGGTCAGGGTGCTCAGCGTGGGCCAAGATGTGAGTTTTGTGTTGTTTTGGTTTGATTGATTGTGTCATATGCGTCACGTGTTAATCGATCCCAACCTACGCAAAACATGGACATTGGTACAACTACGGCAGTTATCTGTAACGCTGTGCTGTAATCAAGCAGTGATCTTCAACACGAATGCACTCGACGTCATGACGAATGTCCCTCATCGGTCATGTCAACGGTGTTGGTGGTGGTACGCTAAATCGCGCCATATGTGCATCGCACCGGAATATGAATGTGACCAACGACACCACACGAATATGCACATGCGTTGAACCGGGGACCCTCTTCCGTGGCGTGGGTTGGGCTGGTTCATTCAATGAAAACGAAGCGATAATACGATTTGAATGTGTTCCGCTTCTGGAAGATTCCCATGAACCATAACCTCGGTCGTTTCTGACGGGTAGCTTTTTGTTCAATGTTCATGACTGTGCCCATGACTGTGCTCATGACTGTGTGTCCATGACTGTGTTATGACCGTGTCCATGACTGTGTTCGTGACTGTGTTCATAACTTTATTCATTACTGTGTCCATAACTGTGTTCATGACTTGTTTTCATGACTGTATCCATGATTGTGTCCATGACTTGTGTCAGTGACTGCGCCCATGACTGTGTTTTTTTACCGTGTCGATGACTGTGTTTTTTTACTGTGTGGATTCGGCATCGGCAGGTGTCAGCGATGCTGGATGATCCCGATAACCCTGATTGGGCCGAAACCTCTGTGGAGTTTTGCGGTGGTACTCACCTCAGCAACACGTCGGAAGCGGAGACGTTCGTCATACTCGAAGAGGTGGGTGGGCCTTTGACGTTGATGATGATGTTGATCTTGACGTTGATGATCATCTTGACCTTGGCCTTGATCTTGACCTTCATCGTGACGCTAGTTTTCTTTTTGGCCTCGGTGGCGATGTTGACGTTGGTGTTAACGGTGTTGACGTTGGTGTTGACGTTGGTGTTCGACGCCTGGTACGGTAGGGGTGTTGTTCCATGATGTTTTCTGCGGCTCCTCATTTGAGGGGCTCTTTACCCCACCCACAAGCTGGCGTTGAAGAAAAAATGAGGGCACCCTATGAACAATCTTGTGACGTAAGTGTATACCGAAACATATTGGGGGAAAAAACGATAGCGGGTAGTTCGATTAGTTCCTAAGTTGAGGAGCCCCGTCAGCCATAAAATCCTTAGCCCAAACATTGTTAAAATTGTTACACCCCTATCGTAGCAAGCGTCGTTCATCTTGACCTTAGCCTTTGCCTTGGCTTTGATGTTGACCTTCACCTTGACCTGAGCTTTTGATCTTGATCTTGAGCTTGGACTTGGGCTTCATCTTGAGCTTGAGCTCGATCTCTAGCTTGAGCTTGAGCTTGAGCTTGAGCTTGAGCTTGAGCTTGATGTTGATCTTGACTTTGGCTTTTGAAGTTGAGCTTGAACTTGACCTTGACCTTGACGTGCTCTTGACGTTGACATGGGCCCTGGCCTTGGCGTTGAAACTAACCTTGAATGTCCTGAACTTTGGCCTTGACGTTGCCATTAACATTGACGTTGGCGTTGATATTGGTAGTGACGTCTTGACGTTAGCCTTAATGTCGACACTAACGAAAGCGAAACATAATAAAGGAATCTACATACAAACGAATACAGCTGAAAGCGGTTGAAAGCGGTTGACTTTTGGTTTATCGTGAGTATGGTCGTGCAATCACATCTAGCATGGACCAAAATAGGCGCATCGATCAACCAGTTTCCTTTCGCTATTTATTATTGGGCCAAGTTTCTGGGGCAATTTCCCCCCAGAAAGTGATTTTTGTTGTTCCGAGTTCAAATAGTGCAAGTGGGCTATTATCTGCTTCACAGCATACCGGGTTATATTTTACAGCATACCGGTACACAACATGCAAGCTAATTCTTTATCGGATAATCATTCTAGGGGCGGTTTGCTCCCATAGTATTTTTGTTTTGTTTTCCCCGGCTGGAATGCACGAGTGATCTAGACTATATGCCTATCGTCTGGTGTCTCAATCACGTTCGTCTTTTCGAATTGAAGCAATGAAATGGTGTCTGGTGTGAACGTATTGCTGGCAGGTGGGGATCGCGAAGGGTGTACGACGAATCGTGGCGGTGACTCGTGGGCTGGCTCATGCCGCAAGGGAGAAGGCGAAGGCATTTGAGCAGCAGCTGAATCAGGCGGATGCGATCGATGACATTACCCTCGATGCCACGGTAAGGCATTTAGCTGTATACCTAAAGTATCTCACAACTAACGTTTTTTTATTTATTTTTCTAAAAGTAGACTGGTTTGGATGTTTGTTTAACCTTTGAGCAGCAACACAACGAGCTGCTCTGCACCGTGTCGAATCGTGACAGCCAGGCTACAGCACACCAATTGCTACAGCACACTATTTGCTACAGCACACACTTGTTGCCGTGAGTGCATACTTAACAGAGCCTCTACAGCAGTTGCTCTCATATTAAGCAGCCCTTTCGTTTGACGTGCGTGTGGACATTACCTGGTACTGGTACTTATTCGTGCAGTACTTATGCTGGTCTATGCCTCGTAGACTACGCCTGTATTTCTATATATTGTTTTGAGTTGAGTGATGACACGGTGCCGTATTCGCTTGCGTAGTTGTGTCTCGATTGTTACGCACCGATAGGTGGATTGACTGTCCCTCTATATTTTGGCTATGAACAGTACCGTGCCTTGTACTGATTCAGTATGGTGTTGGTCTCATTTTTGGACTTGACGCGCAATACAGCACATCACCCTTTTCGTATGCTACAATACACGTACTCGTACAGTATTACAATGATTACTACAACTACAGAAGTATGCCTCGACTGCAATGATAGTTCACCTGCTGAGTGCACTCTACTGCTGAATATTCTTGTCTTCATATTGTAGTTCGAGGTACTGTTGTTCTTGAACATGACGAGCAAATTGGCTGCCGCTCGCCGATTGAATGAGATCGATGTAACATGTCGTACCGTACTTGTGTTTGTAATAGTCGTGGTTGTATTCGTGATTTTGAACGTGATTGCATTCGTGATTGTTGTGATTGTGAGTACGTCTGATCGTGACTTTTATTGTGATTGTGGTCGTGGTTGTGATTGTTCGTGATCGTGATCGTGATCGGTGATCAGCATTGTGGTAGTTTTGGTGATGCGTCGTTATGATCGTGTTCATGACGCAATCGCTACGCTTGGCATTTGTTAGGTTCGACGTCTGGGAGCGGAGCTGGACGTGTCGTCGTTCTCCCTGAACGCCAAGAACAAGTGCCGCGTCCGCCTCGCTGGACTCGTGCAAAAGGTACTTACTGGATGGTGTTTTTGACTTTTGACACTGTTACTAAGGGTATTTCGCTTGGTGTTTTGCATTTTTCGTTTTGCCTATTTCGTTTTGCGTTTGGCAATTGGCGGTGGTGTTTTCTGAGCCCGAGGCTCCTCGAGCCCGACCCTACAAAATACGAACATTGGATCGTTAGTTGCTGGTCAGTGCGGTGATTTTATATTTGACACATTTCGCCAGTGGCGTCGTCAGTGGTGTCGCCAGTTGTGGTGTCGCCAGTCGCGGTGTCGTCAGTCGTGGTGTCGCCAGTCGTGGTGTCGCCAGTCGTGGTGTCGCAAGTCGTGGTGTTGTCAGCTGTGTCGCCAGTGGCGTCGTCGGTGGTGTCAGTGGTGTCGTCAGTGGTGTAGATCGTGTCGTCAGTGGTGTCGCCAGTCGTGGTGTTGTCAGTCAGTCGTTTTGGTGTCAGTTGTGTCGTCAGTTGCGGTGTCGTCAGTGGTGGTATCGTCAGTCGTGGTGTCGTCAGTGGTGTTGACGTGCCGCCAGTGTCGTCAGTCGTGGCGAACTCAGTCGTTTTGTCGTCAATGGTTTCATCAGTGGTGTCGTCAGTTATGTCGCCAGTCGTGTCGCCAATCGTGAGGTCAGTTTGCCGTCAACGGTGCTGTCGTCAATGGTGGTGTCGTCAGTTGTGGTGTTGTAAGTGGTGTCGTCAGTGGTGTCGTCAGTGGTAGGGTCGTCAGTGGTAGTGTCGTCAGTCGTGGTGCCGTGAGTGGTGTTGAGCGCTCAAGGCCGGGTATGTTGAGACGCCCATTCTATGTTTTGGCGCTTTTTTTTTGTGCTGTTTTTGCAACAGAGAAACACCCGCCTGACATGACTTGACATGACATGACTATGCACGACGTGACATGGCATCATGTTCCATCATAGGACCATAACATGGCTTGGCATGACAGTACAGGACATGTTATGACGTGGCATGGCATGCTAGGCCATAACATGCCAAGCGGGGTGCTAGAGCTATTCAGCTAAGGCAACGACTGCCATACTGGGTGTTTTGTATGACATGGGGGCGGAAGACATCTACATGCGGTATGCATTGGAGCATATGAGAGCTTGCTGCGGAGAGTTCACTTAGAACCGATACACTATAGAGACAGTGGCAGGGGCATTTGTTCCAGTACACTAGGGGCATTTTAAATCGCAATATTATAGTAGAGATATTGTCGGTGAGACGGTACCTCGAGTTACTTGGGACAAAAGGACAGCGGAGCTTATGCGCCGGGCCGCAAGGCTTTGGCGTTTGAAACTTGAAACTGCTGCGTTTAAACGAACACAAACGTTATTTGTGCAGGCGAAGGCGATGAAGAAGAAGATCGTTGAACAGCGAGTTGGCCAGGCGGTGGACAGTGGCAAGGCGAAAGCGGAAGAGCTCAAGCAAGCTGGGGAAAGCAAGGTGTGTTCTTGGGGCATGACGTCATGGTGTCACCCATGTACTCAACATCTTTGTACTTCCCGTCTTCCTATGTACACACCGAGCTTGTACCGTACGTAGTAAACCTATCGCGTCCTAAACTCTGACAGCATACTATTAATACCTATGTCACCTATGCCTACATACCCGCCGTGCTGATACCGTAGTAAGCCTATCGTGTGCTAAAACCCGCCAAACATTTGTTGGTGCCGTACAGTTACATAGACATGCCGTCGTAAGATAATTTGACAGGCCTACTTACAGTACTGTAACCCGACCAGATGCACCTATTGTTTGATGAGAGGCTTGACAGTCATGGCGGAAGCAATTCACGTGTCAAGTACCTTGGTACCTGGTATGCACGATCGCACGGGGTGCAGGGCCTCAAGAAAACTAGTTGCCACTGGTATCTACTGTAGAAGCTCCCGATAAGCTACACGACCGAAAGGTAGTGGGTGGCTGCTGTCGTAGAATTTCCGTATATACTTCGATGGTCTATCGAACGAGTCTAATTGTTTGTGGAGTGCCGTGCCGTTTTTTTTTCTGTGCTGTGGGTGACGGTGGTTCTATTCGAACGCCCAGAAGCGCGGTACTGGTCTTTTGTTGCATGGCTGTTCTGAGTCTTCTTTACGGGAAATATTCGATGATTGTGTTTTATTTATATGGTCTCATGGCTGTTCTGAGTCTTCTTTACTGGAAATATTCGATGGTTGTGTTTTATGTATATGGTCTAGAAGTCTAAATAAAGTAGGCTGTTGTCTCAACATATCTGTGCTCTGCGATGGAGTGTAGGACTATTAATAATCGTAGAGCGGTACACTCGGGTGGAAGACCACCGTGTTTTGCGTGTTACTGTTGATGTTGCACGGGAACCGCGCCTTGAAATTAGCATGTTGTGCCGAATGCCCACCCGTCGATCGTAGTCTTTCATTTTCTGTTGCTGCACATAAAACCAGCACAACGATGCCAGGGCGTACATAAATACCCCAGACCCAAACCCTGCCAAGGAAGCCAACATTATGACGTATCTTGCGTTCATCCCATTTTCCAATATTTGACATGCCTTATTTATTCCATATTCCATATTCCAGCTGGTGTTCCGTGCCGACTTTGGCTGTGACGCGAAATCTGCCGCGAAGATCCTGGCGGAGGTGTCGAAGGCCTGCCCCCATCTGGTGAGCGCCTTCACGGGAGCTCCATACTGGAGTGTTAACATTTTGATTTGAGCGGAAAGAGTTGCTTGTAGGTCCCGTTTTGTGGGCTAGCCGACGGATGAAAATGGCCAAGGCAAACTAAAATGGTCAAGACTGAATACTAAATACCTTGGGGTGGCAATAGAAGCCGTTTCAGTTGGACCTTTAGGGGGCCTCCATCGAAGAATTGAGCCATACGAACCAATAGCCGTTAATGCAGATGTCATATGTTTCCAAATGCCTGGAGGGTAATTTAGCGTCGATGAATGCACGCAGAGGGCGAAAAACCGTATCACCTTTCTTCGGAATAACAATTGAGAACAATTGAAACCTGGTATCTTATAAATGATAAAATCACGTTGTGGTGCTGTACGGCGGTGGGCGGGGGCATCGGTTTTGCCCGGACTAGTCACTTTTGCTCACCGCTCTCGCTTGTTTTGTACCGAATCTATCTGTTAAGAGTACCGTATCCCATTGGGTAAGAGGCGCGGCTTCAGCGGCGCAGGAGATATACAGTATAGGCCCACGAATAAGAAAGAGCCTAATAAGAACGTCGTGCTCATTTTAGGGGGACGCTGAGACAATGGAATGGAGAAATCATGCTCAGCGGCGAGTGCTATACTAAACCCTATATAACAGTGTATGTTCAAGTATGCTCAAGGTTGGTGTCACAACAAGGTGTCAAGCCTTGCTCACATTATGCGTTTTTTGCTGGCGGGCCCATACTGCACTTGGTACCATGACCTGCTAACAAAATAGGAATGCTAGCAGTTTTGCCGACATGCCGTCATCGGATGCAGCTCCTCACACGTTGCTCTGTGGTGGCGATCCTGCATGATCATGAACACGAACATGGAACAGGTGTCTTTGATGCTCTTCACCGCAGACGAAGAGGCTGACCGGTATTTGTGTTGCGGCCTCATTCCCAACTCCAAAGCCGCGAAGAAGGATGCCAACAAATGGGTGCAGGTGAGGCCGCAATATTCGCAATACTGACAATGTTGCCAATACTGACAATATTGCCAATATTGTGTGACCCCGCATCTGACTTACGAAAGGGAAAGAACTGGATAAGTAGGGAAAATAGGATAGATTGAACGGAATAATAATGTAAATAAACTACGTAGGAATCGCCACTTTATCTGGAAAACCGAAGAGCAAATATTAAGGTGGGTATGGGTTGGGTAGTGCTGCACGACGGCTATAGTGGGACTTACGCTGGCGAGAGTACCGTCTGCAGCCGATGAAGCTATTGATTATTATAGCATTGCAGTTGTCCTGGAAACGCGATGAGACCCACTGCATGCTATATGCTGTTGCGATGGCGACTCTTTCGCGTGCAAGCAAAACACAGACACCGTTCTCCCAGCTGCTTCCTATTGATGCCATTTTGCGAAAGGCAAACGACATGGCAACATGGCTTCATGTATTACGTACTCACCAGGTGTCTCTTTAGCTAACCTCCGTGGTATGACGAGATGACGTGGGTATCTTTTCAATGAGGCTGCTCGCAATTGTTCAAAGCACAATCCAGTAATTGTTTTTGTCTCGACTCCTTTTCCGTGGCTTGGCGACGGTGACACATTTTCTAACGAGCAGTCCACTATTTATTTATCGGCGGTCGCGCGTTGTATGCTACTTTTGACTCATCCATGACCGGTCCCAAACATGCAACATGTTGCACTTCTGATGCTCCCGCCGATGCGTCCATGCTGCCTTTGTGTACCTGTGTTGTTGTTAGGCTGCACTTGATGCGTCGTCTCGAGGAGGAAAGGGTGGGGGTAAGGGGGACCGTGCGCAGGGCATCAGCCAAGGCGTCGACACCATCGATAAGGCCATGGAGGCTGCAAGCAACCATGCTTCTTGAGTGCTATGATACCTCGCGATCATATCTTGAGATCATATCTTGCGATCATATCTTGGAATCACATCTTGCGATCATATCGTGCGATTATATCTTGTGATCTTATCTTGGGATCATGTCTTGCCTTCGGCATCGCTCGCTCACGCAGCTTTTAGCTTGTAGCTTGTGGACAAGGAAACCGACTTATGATACGACAACGCCAACGAAACAGGAGTAGCAGTTTGTTTTTGGTACCCAGTAAATTTGAAATTGTCGTCCCTAAGATTAATTTCAGGTTGTTTTTGTCCCCCTTTTTTTTGACGTTATCATATGTCTACCATGGACGGCACACTATTTGTAACAATTGTTTATTAATAACTCGGTGCAGCAACTATATTGGTACTACTCCTACTCCTACTTTTCTGGGTGGGAAGACCCGACCGTGCCGAACAGTCGCCGGTGGGGCATTCCTTGATTTGCGTCTGCAGTATTCAACCTTCCCCTTCCTCTTCCTTGATTCACACCCCTCACCCCGACGTAAGATTGTTTTTTGGTGGGTTATTTGGTTGATTGGTTGCATGGTTATTTGTGGGTTGCTTGATTCGTTTCGTTTTTTTTGTTTTTTAGCGGGGGTGAGGGTCTCGTCTCTTCCTTTATGCCGGATACCTGGTGCGCCAATTGTTTTTGGGCAAAACACGCGTCGGGTTACAAGTCACTTGCTTGGGGGAACTTTTGGAGAAACAGAACACGACTCTTGAGCTGTCCGCGGTTATGGCTTGTTGTCATTGGGTGTGCCGTGGAGTGTGAGTTCACGACTTCATTTTGTTGCTCTGGTGGCGGTGAGGAGAAGTTGTTGAAGGGTTCCACACCTCGGACAGATCAGATCCCATTTTTTTGATCTAGCTCGTTTTGGATAGGTAGATCCTTGATCTATATGATCTGCGGGGTCCAGATCATGTTTTCCGGTTGGGATCTGTACTAACTAGCTCTTACACACATGTTGGCCTGGGTGGCATATGTATGACCTAGATCTTTCGCACATGCTTGCTTGGGTGGGATCTGCACGATCTGCATGATCTGCACATACTCGCGGAGTGTGATCTGTAGGCCCTTCGGGATCTAGATCATATTTGACTGATGGGATCTATATTTTCTGCGGCATTTAGATCATAAATCACTGATGGGATCTGTATGATCTAGATATTTCACACATGTTTGCCTGGTTGGGATCTGTACGATCTAGACCATTCACACATATTTCCCTAGGTGGGATCTGTATGCTCTAGGTCTTTCGCACATGTTTACCTGGGTGGGATCTGTACGATCAGCAGGATCCGCTGTTTGCCCGCGGGTGATAGTCATATACCAGTACCTGGTATATCATTCTGGTACGGGCATGATAATCGGAACTCGAACTGCTCGTGTTCTATACGATACCGGAGCTACATATATATGACATGACAACCCTTGGTGGTCGGCGATCAAGCTTCCACACCTCGGACAGATCATGATCTAGATCATCTAGACATTAATTTGCCGTTCTGAGATGCTGTGCAGGATCTGTACCGAACAGATCCAACCCAGGAAACATGTGCTAGATCATGCAGATTATACGGCTCCCACCCGGCAACATGAGCTAGATCATGCAGATCAGGAAATATATCTGCCCTGAATGATCTAGATCACCAAGCGGGAATCGATGATCTGTCCGAGGTGTGCAAGCTTCCTTGCACACATTGCCCAACTTCACACGCACACAATCACGTGGAGCTGAAGCAAAGCATAAGCGTAAGCATGTGGCAGATGTCGGGGGCAGCAGGTCTCTATCTCGGAGGCCCCTAATAAGTAGGCCCACAAACGGGAGAGGGTGGGCAAGTGTCCGTCCCAATTTGTCCCGAAGAATGCACAAACGTAGCATATTATTTGGAACACGTATGACCAACTTGTTCAAACGAACCATATCTGAGGTCCACGTCGCTTTTCTCGCGATACAGACGCCGATGTTGGCTCCGTGGGCCTACTTTTTGCTCCGTTGGCCTATTTACTAGGGACCTCCGTAATAGTGGCACTGCGGCCGCAAATTATCTCGGCAGTGGGCAGCAAAGAAATTTCTCTGCGGATCCCGTGGAGTCGATGCGATCGAGTTGCCTCGTGTGAGCTGTATAAAACTCGCTCTTGCGCACACCTTTACGTGTGTCCGGGTGCAACCTGCATGATCTAGGTCTTGGTTCACACACGTTTATTTTTTCCGGGGTGGGATCTGTATGATCTGCGAGATCTAGATAATGTGTTATGGGTGGGATCTGTACACATTTTCCGTATCGGCCAAAAATGATCTAGATGATCTAGATCATGATCTGTCTTAGGTGTGAAGGGTGCAATGAATTGAAAAAACCATTGTATCGTTATGTTGGGGGACTCAGCCTTCAGAAACTACTGATGCTGTGTACAGCTGGACCTGCGGGAATCAGCGGGTATGTTTTTATTTATTACCTGGTATAGATGAACCTGCTAGGCCATCAAACATGAAAGAGTTACGTACGTACGTATGATACGACCGTTTCTACGGCAACTTTTGTGAGGAAGTTTTTACTTTAATTGGCAGCAATATTCTCATGCACTGACGAGGAGAGATGACGCTGAAGCGTTCGCTCAGATTGGAGCCCAGAACACGACAGAACCTTTAAACGAGTGAAGTGCCAGGTATTGCTCAACGACCCATCGACTATACATTGCGCGGACTTTTCGAAGTATTTTGTGATAGACGTTGAATAACTCGTCGAATTAAGCCGTTGAATGAAGCTGTTGGATGAAGCCGTTGGATGCAGCCGTTGAATGAGGTCGTTGCATGAAACCATTGAAATGGAGCCGGTAAAGCCGGATCAGGATGACATGTCTTGCCCCAGCGCAACGGTAACACCGACGTGTCATCGAATTATGGCGTACTTCAGGCCACTGTTTTACCGTCAGAGAATAGAAAGTCGGCGCAATTGCGTACTCTGCCACAGCTCAAGGAGCGATTGGCAGTGGTGCTGGCTATACAACCGTCAAAGCGATGACAGCCCTCTGGCGATTCTACCTGTGGGGTCAGTACTTACTTCGTGCGCGTGCCAGATGCCAGATCATGCGACCCAACTGTATCACTCTATACCTGGTAAGCCACTACTCACACCATCCGATAGCGTTTGATGACAAGGCGAGCTATAACCCTACTTACAGCAATCGTGCGATTTCACGGCGAAACGCCAACCAACCAGGAAAATTGCGTGTCGTCCCAGACACTTATGTGTTTTCTTCGCAGTTTTATGCGTTCAACGATCGTTCGCAACCGAAAGACTGATGACCAGCGCTACAGAGTATTGATATCGATAGCGTCCGTATGCCGAATTGTATCAGCCAGTCGCGCAGCAGCTGCCAGCAGCTGTCAAGGCGTGTCTTACCCCCACGCAGAGTCCGTTGGAATGACTGGATTTCCCAACCTTACTACAGTAGGGTCTCTAGAACGGAAACGATTTTTGTTGTTGTTGTCTGTCTGTCTGTCTGTCTGTCTGTCTGTCTGTCTGTCTGTGTATCTGACCGCCTTCTTCCTGTCTGAAGCCCGTTTTAGCAATTCAAACTCCCTCCAGAAGTGTGTCATTCTCTCGCATTTTGACAATAATGGAGGAAATCTGAAATACAGCCAGTTCGCCACCCGAGGCGTCTGAGGCAACCTACAGTAGAAATATAACTGAGAGCTATTACGTAATAGGTATTGGTTTTCTTTGATTTTCGATCTTGCCGTGGGAACGGCATTGGGACTGCGGTTTTCGCGTTGATGTTTCGCGGTGATGTGCTTGTTATCGTTTTTGTTTGCCATCCGACACCACTCTGTGCAGCATAAGGTTTGATGATGTCGATCACTACTATAGTACTGTAAGATCATACCTGGTGAGCACGTACTTCGAAGTACATACATGAGAAAACACCAGGAACCCAAACAAACCCCCCCAGTACGCTATAAGACTCGACTCGACTACAGTAGACAAATAGCCAATAAAGCCTAATAGCCCAATAGCCCAATTGCCTAATAGCTCAATTCGATACCTATACTGTACTTCCAACCTGCCCTTTCTCCATACTTCTCATATCACACGTTCGTCTACGCTCAAAATGCATAATGATACAGAGATAGCTGAGGCGACAATTTGACGTCGTTGTATCGTATACTGTAGTCTCCGTGTCGTCCTTAGGAAGCGTACGGGGTTCACACATCGGACACCCATGAGGTATCACCGATCTCCACTTCATGATCTAGATCTTTCAGGCCAGCTACATCCCTGATCTGTATTTTATCTTGCTCATGTTGCCGGGTGGAAGCCGTACAGACTACATGGTCTAGGATATTTTTCCTGGGTTAGATCTGTACTAAACGGGTCTGGCCTCATAACAACATCTCTACATCTCATAACGAACGGCAGGTTTAGATTTAGATGGTCTAGATGATGTTAGATGATCTAGATGATCTATATGATCTAGCTGATGATCTGTCCGATGTGTCGGCAGTTTCGACAATTTTGATGTGTTTTTCGAAAGGTTTTTATAACATTAGCCAAAATACACCATATAGTGCACGACAATTGCACGCTCCCGTGACATGCATGTGCAATATTGCCGCACGGCCCGAACCAAGGCACGCAACCAGGGCACGAGCTTTGAAGAATCGGACTGTATATTTCCCTCTCAGGGAACGCTTTAAGCCTCCCAATTCCAGCCACTGTACAGTACTATTAATAATCCCCAGCTTGCCAGTCAGGCCAACAAGGTTATTTTGCTTTGTTTTGTCTCTTCCATCCCATCTATTGGCATCGCCCTACAGTACTTCTCCGGCTTCCTCCATTTCGTAACACAGATTGCCACCAACACGTAACAGGCCCTCCTCCCCCCTCCCCACTACGGTGCATATATTCCTTATTTTTTATCGCGAGAAGAGTTTAACCTTTTCGTCCGTCGTTGACTCGCGTCGAATTGTGTTACGTTGTTTCCCCCCCCATCCCATCTACATACAGTCTGATCTTTGCCCTACTTCTCCGGCTCCCTCCCTTTCGCAACTCAGGTCCGAGGTCACACGACACACGACGGGACGGTGCATGCCTTCATTTTTATCGCCAAATAGTTGAGCATTTTCTTCCCTCGTCGACACGCGTCGAATTGGGCGTACGCACGCTACTGATAGGCGCTTTCAAGTAATTGTTCTTGCACAAACAACTCAAGAAAAAAAAAGCCACTGCAGTATACGAGGTGGGTCTCAAACTCGCAAGATCGCCCTTAGTATTTACGAGGTTAGACCTACTACACACCACCGGGGTTGTGCGTTCTATTTATAGGTGGCGTCCCTCAAGTAAATATTAACAACTTATCAAACCCTCAAACCAAATGCTCTTCGTACAATTCTACAGTCGTTTCACACTTTTTCTTTTGTTTTGTTTTCATCCCATGTACATACGAAGTACAGTATTATCCTTGCCCTGCTTCTCTAGCCCCCTCCCTTTCGTAGCTCAGGTCCGGGCTCACATAGCCCCCCCCCCCCTCCATATATATAGGTTGGGTTGGCGTCGGTTGGCAACGAC
>JAYJME010002297.1:0-14013 GCA_036873775.1 Costaria costata
TACTACTACTACTACTACTACTACTACTACTACTACTACTACTACTACTACTACTACTACTACTACTACTACTGCTATTAAACGACTACTGCTATTACTACTACTACTACTACTGCTGCTGCTGCTGCTACTACTCGTACTGCTACTGCAATCAAGCAACCAACGCATTTAAAGTAGGACAGCAGCAGTAACTATTCTAACAGTAAACTTGATTGGTTGCCGCACCTCGAGTGGCATCTGTGACGCCCCCGGACTCGACGCAACGCACGATGACGTCAATGTCGTAAGCTGCCCTCTTCAACCGCCGGCACACCCCGCCGCACCTGCGGCACAACATGTTATCATACAACAATAGGGTAAGATGAACGGTTCAATATTCAGTACGTACGTACTTCAGTATGGTTTTGGCATTTCAATCATTCAACGGGACAAGGACAAGGACAAGGATCAACGGGACAAGGACAAGGACAAGGACAACGACAAGGATAACAACAACAACAACAACAACAACAACAACGATAACGCCAACCTACAATACACCTGACATTCTACATACCAACCGGGAGTGTTTACTGCTGCACTGTGTAATACTGCTCCTGCACAGCGTGTTGTAAGACATCAAATGTGTCCGAGTCTACAAAAGTAGTGATTGTGAACGTGCATGAAACCATTACTACTGCTACGTAGTACCAGGTACACCATAGACAATACCAACAAGTACTGTAGTGCCTTCGTAAGAACAACATCGCCGGACATCCAAATATTGCAAGACAGCAACAGCAGCAGCAGCAGCAGCAGCAGCAGCAGCAGCAGCAGCAGCAGCGGCGGCGGCTTGGCCCCTTTTGGTACTAACGAGGGGGAAAACGACGAAAAAAAGGAGGGTAACAAAGAGGTTGACACACCCTGTATACGAGACAAATATAACCAACCCTAACCCTAGCCCTAACCCTAAGCCAATCAGACCCAATCAACCAACGGTGAGCGTTATTAATAGTCGCTTTGTCTCATAAATAGTGTGTGACAACTATTTTCTCCAATAAGTGGGAAGCTCTACTGAAAAAAAGTGACGAATACGACATCGGCCACACGAGGCCGCTTGGGCTGCTGAGGTAGAGCATATATATCAGTAGTTAATAAGAGTTTAGGGCGAGTCTTAATGAGGAACTTTAAAGTTTGGAATTGAATTGAATTTGTCGAATTGAATTCAAATTCGTGAAAAATACATTCCTCGATAGGACCCAAAGTCGACCCAAAGTCGTATTGTTCAATTTTTTCAATTCAATTCGACAAATTCAATTCAATTCCAAAGTTTAAAGTTACTCGTTTAAGACTGGCCCTTACCACGTTTTCGATAATATGGTCGTTACACACTGTTGACGAGACCAAGGGCATAATGCCAACCAATGGTTGGCTGGCTCTGATTGGCTTAGGGTTAGGGTTAGGGTTAGTTCTATTTGTCTCGTACACAGGGTGTGTCAACCATTTTATCGAATAAGTGGTAAGCTACCCTCATACTGCTGTGTATATAGGGGACGTGTCCGAAGTGCAAAGGAAGGACATTTCCGAAACGCGCGCGGCATGATCATTATTGTTTCATATCGTATCGGAAGTTCCGATAAATAGGAAATCGGACCGGTCATCGTGTCGGAACAAAAAAGCGTCTCGATGTCCGATAAGAACGCCTGTCTTCTAGCTGGGAGGGGTTTTTTTGTTTTACTATCCCCTCCCCCCCTGTTGAGAGAGTCCAAGGTGAACACTTCGATCTGGGGGGTCTCAAGCAAAAAAAAGTGTGCTTCGGAAGCACCATGACCTGTGCTTCCATATCGGATTGTTTATCGGACCGGGATGTTTATCCGATATCGGGTTTTTAGGCGCTGATCGGATCGGAATCGATTGTCGTTCCGATAGGAAACACAAACGATGATATACTTACGCTGCTGCATGTTCTTCCTATATAGGCGGGTGATCCTTCCGCGTTTCTCAAGATTTTTAGGCCCCAAAAGCGTTAATTGTTAGCAACTACTCAGCAATCATTCATTACAACACCACGTGTGTTTTTACACAACCGTTTATTTCGATAAAACTTCCTCAGCTTGCACCTTCCATTTTTTTTTGCGAAGGTCAGGGCTTGGACGAGATCTGAAGCTTCTAAAAAACCCTCTTGGGACTTCAGAGGGGGAACAATTGGCACTAAACAGGCGACGATTACCGCAACGAACGGCCCCTGCGTGATCGGGCGATGACACACCTTGGTGTCCGAGTTAAAACCCTTGCGTGATCGGGCGCAGGGCAGCATGATCCTCCACGTGCTGCTGGGCACTCACGCTGCTCGCAGGCGGTTGGTAACACCAACGTTAATATATCATTGCTTAGGTCGCTATTTCGGGGCCCAAAACCCAAAACCCTTTTAGTACCTACAGCAAAAAAGTATCCCACACTATTTCCAAGTAGTTTTGTCCCCAAAAACCGCTTCCGGCTCTGAAGGGGTTAACTGAGGAAGAAGCATAAAAAAATACAAGGTGCAACGTTACTACCGCAGCACGCCTCGGGAGGCTACCGCAGCACGCCTCGGGAGGCAATAGCATAGTAATCAGAACCCAAGATAAGACCCCAAAACCCATACGAAGTACATGCCCCTGTTTTCCCACAACATAATGACTCGCCCTATGATATGTGCAGGAGCGGTCGGCACAAAACTTTCTGCACGATGCTGGTCTGATTGGTCGAGGCTGGTCTTTCGGCCGCCCGGAGTGTTTTGCGAAAAATACCACCAAAAACACGCGGAGAGCCGAGCCGCGTGACCGCCCCTGGCGACCCCGAGCCCCCCAAAGGGTAGGGGGGTTCGGGTTCGGGTTCGGGTTAGTTCTGGGGTTGCGTTGGTCTGAGCCGACGCGCAAAGTTGAAATTGACCACACACGTCCTGCACAAAAAAAATTGTGCCGACCGCTCCTGCACGCCCATCAGAATAAAAAATTAATACTATTACCGAGAAACATTGTAATCAGGACCAAATAGGCTTATTAATAGTAAAACTAAGAGAATATTGTAGGTTTTTGTGGCTAAGTGGGTTCTGATTAATAGATGCTTGAGAAGACAGCACCCCTCAATTTTTTGGTGGAACACACATGTAGTAAAAAGTCCCGACTATATGCCGACTACTACCAGGTAGTTGTTAGTGTACACTACGGTAGCTCGTTAGGTATTCCAGTTCTGTTACGTGCGGTAATTTGCGTTATTACGTGCGGTGATTTGCGTTGTTACGTGCGGTAATTACCGGAGTTCTGCGTCTTTGCATCTGACCGGCGCGGTTGTGGCTCGACGCGCATTTTTTGTTGACAAAAGACTACGTCAGTTAGTTGGCTAACTCCGCAGCCCGACCAACAACTAGCCGTGAAGTGTATCAGTAGCCACCCCAAAAAGTCGCCTTCTCCACTTTATTATGGAAGTGACAGTGATTCAGTATAGGAATCGGGGAATATGCAGGTGCCCCCGTGTGATTCCAGGATTATGAAACCAAAAACATCTTGAATCGCTCCTAGCTCAACCCCATGGCCTCTGCATGACTTGAAATCTCCGTGAGCCCAGTCTCCTGCCCCTGCCCTACCAGATTCGCTTTTGTCTGGTCCAAACCGGGCACTAAAATATGTTTGTCCAAAAGCTGAATCACTTGGAGAATTACCACAAAAAGAAGCCCCGTTTTCCATACTGTATGCCATATATTTATACTTCGGTATAATAAAGTGGAAAAGGCGGCTCCAAAGCCCTAAAAAAACGGTCAATACCTGTAGTACGGTGTTATCCAGAGATCGAGGGTACACAGAACAATTGTGAAATAACCGTCCCTCTTGCGAGTATGTATACGAAAGCATGGGACACCTGGGACACCTGCAGTACAGAGTACAAATAGAGGAGAACATCGGAGTGTTTACCTATTGACTCTCCTGAGAGCTTGTGAGGCAATTTGAATTCGCGTTATTTCATTGCCCGGGAGCGCGGACGTACCGGCAATATAGCACTTCGGCCAAACATGGAAACCACTCGCGAGAACGGCAGCCAAATCATATTGCAAGGCGGTAAATCAGGGGATGGATCGCTACTCTAAAATTCCCAAACTAAAGGAGTTTCCAGTAAATACGGAGGAGTTTTCAACCAGGGGCTAGCGTAGAACAAAACAATCTAAACATCAATTTTCTGCGAACCGCGGGTGATTTAGAGAACCGCTGAGAACTGGGTACAGCATTACATATCCCTGTTCTATATACCTAGCATAAAATTCAGGCTGAAACGGCCGAAGAAGTACTTTTACAGACCTGGAAGGCTCTTTGACAACGATTGAGCGGTCAAAGCGTTCAGCCTTCTTCGCATCGCCGCAACATGTTACATGGGACGGGTTCGGCGGGGGTGGAGATAGACGCTGGGCGAGCAGGCAGCAGACGGCGCCGTCAGCGTGGGCGATCTTACACTGCTTCCGGCCATTAAACGAACGAACGAACGAACGAACGCCTTCATTGGTGGTGCAATCCATGCGCACGAGCGTTCGCTGTTTTTGGAGGGTTGCTTTTCACACCACTGGCAGAACTCCGTGCGATGTTCAGGGGGGCGCTTGGCCTATTAACTAGCAGTCCGTTGCAGTTGCATTTTGCACACACACACACATACATGCGAGAGCAGGTGGCGGATATACAATACATGAAAACGCTCTCCTCATCTCCGCCGGAGCACCGTCAGGCGACGGCGTCAACATCCTCAGGTCCGCCGCCTACCGCATACTGGTACGACAGCAGTGGTACATACATACAACACACCCCCTTCTGAAAAATTTCAAGGCCGATTTTGTACGATCGGTATGATAGAGCGCAAACGCCGAGCGACGCATCTATGGGAAAGTTCTCGACGACGTCTCCCGAAAGCCGCATTTTTTCGTTTTTCGTGCCTCCCTCGTTCTCGAGGAAATCGGCTCTGAAGTTCGTCCGGCGGGGGAGTGCTATCATATATACCGCCGTCGTATACGGTTACTCAATAGTTGTTGCGCTGTTGCGGAGATGGAGCAACTTTCGAGCCGGAATTGGAGTTTTGCGCAGCAGCCGCCGGCGAGGTTTCGGGCCGCGCAACCTGTTTCGGTGCAGGCAAAAAAAAAAAGGCTTTGCTCGTGTCTTTTTCACCGGAGGCGAGAAACATTTTTTTTAGGCATCTTTCTACTTTCGCGTACGTATGATATGGCAGGCGAAAAAAACGTTTTAGGCGTCCAAACGCACTTTGGTCAAGTGGTTTTCGGGCATATATTCACGCATAATGTTCTATATTTCTTGTTCGGGTTTCGTTTGCTTTTTTCTTAGTGGGGGGCTGGGACTGACACTTGACACCGCTGTAGAACGAGAATAGGAAGGAGATCGCAGATCGTGCAAGGTTCCCGGCTCGACTATGTAGCAGATATGGAAACCTAATCTACGATTATGCTTGCTTTTTGGCTATATTCCTAAATTCGTTTCCTCTTTTGTTCCTCTCTGTCCTTTATCCGGTGCCCCTTTCTCTCTCCTTGGTGTTACGTCGTTCGTGGAGCAGCTATCTGTTCCTTTTCAGCACGCAGTAAGTGATTTTGTTGCATTCTGCTGGCCTTCTTGCGTCATTCGTATTCTGGCTCATTTCACGAATACTTTTGGTTTTGTTTTGATTTTCTTTGTACGTGCGCTGTTCTTATTTTTTTTGTTTGACTCGTTTTGTTGTGTTTTCGTACCCTGTACGTTGGCACTTCATTTGGTTCATTCGTGTGCGATTGTTCCGGTTTTCTGTCTCACAGCAGTCTGTGACCACAGAATCTGTATATTACCAGGTACCTGGTACCCTGGTATCTCTCTAGGATGAAGGATTAGGACGGACACTGGGTGTACTGATGATATCGTTGGGTAGAAAGAACGGTACAAAGCAGGAATGCGTGTAAAAAAGGTGCGAACGGCACCCGCGAATGGCAACCGCAAAATCTTGAAAGGCGTTAATACAGGGGATGGAACACTATCATCCCCTTCCTGTGGAAAAATGCCCCTCTTGCACCTCTCGGCTACTCACTTACTGCGTCAGGCAGATGCGATGCTAAATGTAGCCGCCGCGACGTCAGGAGGCACAGGCCAAGGTACACGCTACACTTACATCAATGGAAGAAACAGGGTTTCAAATACGTACATTCTGGTACCAATATATATTGGAGGCATTTCCTGCCAGGGGCTATCTTTGAAATTCCGCGAACGGCAAAAATTTCGAGAAACAAAAACGTCACGTGGATTTTTGTGAACGCGAGCGCACGTGTAAATACGCGTAACAAGCATCCCTGTGAGAAGAACACACACATATCATATCGCATTTGTTTTTCATCCTGCGGCCCCTACGCGGGGGGCGGCCGCCGGGAGCCCTCCAGGGGTCCTCCCGGCACCCTCAGCGCAGCAAGCTTTCCTGCCAGGTAAGGTACCAGGTATCAAAGACATCAAGCGAGGACTTCACATGTTCATTAATTGACGTCGCTAGCAGCATCACGCACTTCATTCACATTTCATGGATCTTTTCAATAATAATTGTGATGCACAAGCTCAGAGAGCTCGAAACCTCGCCACAGGCCGCACACACCGCACACAGGCTCACAGAACGAGCCTTACGTACGTACGACCACGTATCACATGTACGTGTAGCAGGCAGCAAGTTTCTAAGAAAATTATTTGGAGCGCGTGTTTGCCTCTGGCCGTTCATACATACTCGTATTATAGCCGTCTGCGTTGGACCACATCAGAGAAGTAGTGCTTGGTGCGCCCTGCTGGCTTTTAACTACATACCCAGGGTCAGTTTGGAGGGCTCAGGTCCGTGTTAGAGAACAGGAGCAGCAGCACAGCAGTAGGAGGTAGCATCAGCAGTTCTGGTTCTGGTGCTGTTACCTCGTACCAGTATAGTTTTCGAACGAGAGCTCACGCATTGTGTGCGCGTGTTCTTCACATTAAACCGTTTTTTTCTAGTCGGCTACATCCAGCACACCCAGTACCCGTGTTTGATGCCTCATCCTCGAGAGGCACAAACTCTGCGGTAACAAACTACGACAAAGAGAAAATGCATCGTACGCAATGCAGTCCGCAAGGAGACTCGCCAATACAATTAATACAATGCCGGTGCCATCATATCATACGAAGGATAACCAGGTACTCTGTACGTACTCGATACGACAACCACAACACGCACACATCAGACACTCGTACAGAGTGAGTGGTGCAATACATTGAAACAGAGAGAAGAAACATCGGGAAACACAAGAAATAAATCCCTTGTTTCATCAACTCCTCATATCGTCACGCAACAACTATGATACAAGTCGACCGGTATGCAGCTACAGCCGCTGCACAGACGGAGAGGCACGGCAGAAGAAGCAGTAGGTAGTAGGTATGATATGAACATGAATACATCGTCAGCGGTATATACCAGGTACATCGGTATCTAATCGGCACATATTTATATCATACCACATACCAGGTACCAGGTACCAGGTGCTACAGCAGCAGTCTACGTACGAGTACAGCAGTCTGTCTACATGTCGGCTTGTTCCTTGCGTACGAATGAAACAGCAGTGAAACTGCTCTCACGAATTGTAGGGGACAAATTACTTAGAATTAGAGTAACAAATCGTCATGATGGGTTACTGTAGTTTAGGAAACAAAATAATTATACCGGTGCAAAGCACAAACAGACCAACGGGCCATCTCGTTCATACATAGCCAAGAGAAAAGAGAACGACGGCGTCATAACAACGTAGCAACTCTCACGAAACGACAGCGAGCAACATGATCCAAACAAGACTCTGCTATGGATGGTCCTACCGTATGCGGCCTCGTGCATCCCACGAGGCAAGGCAAGGTATGCACTTCGCCACTTCGCGCACTTGTCAACAATTTCTTTTCTTCTGCAACTCTTGATATTTACCGACGTGAAAGGACTATACTAACTTCAGTATAGAACAGGAAATCCCAATCTACGAGTACGACATACGTCGATAGAGTGATGCAGATATACACCAACTGCTTGATCAAGAAGTCTGGGAAAACTTTCGTCGGGTTCGAGTACCGCAAAACCGCTTAGCGCACGATACCACTAGAGAGATCACCCAAGCCACCCACCCACCTCGCGAGGTCGTCCATGTTCAGAAAAGGGAGGAATGTGTGGTGCAGAAAGCCATCGTCCTTGAGCAGCAAGCGTCGCATCCGGGCGTAGGCGACGCCATGGTTTCCCGGCTCTCGTCGGGTGGGACGGACGCTCCTGGGACTGCCTCCAATGCTACGGCGACTGCTGTTAGCCAACCTCAGCTTCTCCTCCGCCTCCTTCAGCGCAAGGCGCAGGAAGGCGTTCTCGGCTCTCAGGGCCTCCATATCTGTTGCCTCAGCTTCGGCGTCACCAGGACCGTTGGTTAGAGAAGGCGACGAGCCGAGCTGCTGCTGTGGCGATGCATCCTCGGGAATGCTCGTACTTCGCGCGGAAATTTCGCGGTTAGACTCAGACTCGTCAACTTCTTGTCCGTGTTCGCTTGCTAGACCTGAGCCGTCTACGGGGGCGGGAGCGCTAGAGAGTCGTACATCCTCACCAGCGATGCCACCCCTACTGGTGTGGGCTTCCCCGCCCCGAGCTCCTTCGCTGCGGTCGTCACCCATCTCTTGGTAATTGATCTCGTTCTTGTTCTTTGTGTCGTCTGCCCCTGGGTGTGTTTGCACTCTCGGCCCTATTTAAGAACGTCGATATATTATAATGGAAACCCCAATTTGTAGTAAGCCGACGCGGACGGCAGCAGTGACAGTGCCGGAGGGTTAATCACCACCCGTTACCATGGCAGATTCCCGCCTACCTGGGCGCGGAAATCTGACGGTGAATCGGCGCTCAGGTTTGATGCCTCTGGTTTTTGCGCTCACGGCTTTGATGGGAGGAGTCGCTTTGCAGTCCTCGGTTGCTGCTGCTACCCAAGAGAGCGGTCAGCTGTTTCGTTGCGAGACCGAAGAGGATTTGGACGGCTCCGCTTGCAGGGTGGACATGCTCCCGGATTCCGCGCTCGCGGAGATGGTCTACGATAGGTAAGCGCTGGGGTTTTTTTCGTGGTGCGTGTGTGTAGTGGTGGTCTCGTGGCGAGGGAGAGGAGGTGGCGCATCTTCCGGATAAGTTGCCCAAGAGGATTTGCCCACAATCCTGCTTTCTGCTGTACCTGTAGAAGAGGGTCCTCAGCTGTTGAAGGTCGAAGGCTGCAACCTGCGGACACGTGTTCGGCTTCATGCAGGGCACACAGGAGACGGTGATAAGAGTTGGAGGACGGGAAAAGGATCATGGCCGTCTGTCACGGCAGTGGCCTCCTCGTGGTGGTGGTGGTGGTGGTGCTGCTGCTGCTTTCGCCCCTCTCGTGAAGTGTGCGTTTCGTGGTACGCACTTCCACTCTGCTACTATTAATATTATACGAGTACGAGCGTATTAGTACTCTGTATTGGTGTATTGGTATGCCAGGTACCTGGGTGCCGTTATCTTATCAGCGGCTCTCCCTCTCGCATGACAGCAGTTCAGTGCCAGCGATCGACATTGTTGTGCGATACGTGCGAGTACCTGGTTGGTATTCAATACCCGAGGGTAGTAGTTACAGAGTGCATGCGTGCATGCACTATTTATTTAACAGCATGCAACTTGTACTACTGCTGAATGCTAGGGCACCTTGTACCAGTTACAGTAACTCTTACGAACAACTCTACTGCTGCTCGATGACGGATCATGTGTACCAGGTAAGCCTGGTTAAGCCCACTATTATTTGTTTATAGACTCGCCGGCAGGGGGGTTCCAGACGGCCACCATACCGGGTGGGTCTATGATAGAGCATAGCGGGTATGCTTGCTTTTTCGCCGTGCCGTCCTCCTTTCTCCCCCATAAACCGGCAAAACACAAAGCGGTACGAGCCACCGACCTTTATATCCTTTATGAGGTCATTCATGTCGTACACGCCCCGCAGCATCGCGGTCGAATATCTTGCAAAAATAATTTCGACGAAATTATCGACCCCTCACCCCTCACAGCTGAGGTGTCTTTCTGAACTTTATCCACGCAAACACACCTTCACAACTTCCGCTTTGTAATGCCACACGCCAGCAGGGTTGCTTCGTGTTTTGCTGTTCAAGCTTGCGTTTCGTTCTCAGCCTACGCCCGCCGTCAGGGGTATGATTGGTACTACTACAGTACGCGACAGCAGTTAAGAAACTCCTATTTCGGCTAAGGCTCGCGGCTTTTTGTGATCTCAACGTTGAGCTTGGGCTAATATATATAGGATTATAGAGTGGCGTTCCTTGCTGAGCCCAAATGCTTAGCTGTAAGTTCTTAATTTTTGAAAAACTCAGCCTGAAATTCTTAACTCCCAAATTATCAACACATGTCGCGTACTGTAGTGATTGGTGGTAATTCGGCGCGACCTCAATTACCTGCAGTAGTCTAATCTGCGATGCTGTGTGATCCTATCATATGTACAACGTTTGTTCTGTCGTCAGAGCACCACCAGCAAACACAACAAGAACAGCAGCATCATACTCTCGGCATGTCACACTCGTACATACTCGTATTAATTCGAAGGAAAACAAAAACCCAGCAGCAGTATCAGCAGCACTATTAATAGCAGAAGCAGAAGCAGAATATGCTAATTAAAAGCTGAACGAGCACGAGCGACCATCTACGATGTACGACGTAAAAAGCCTTTTCCGGCTTTCGTCTAATAATAGACGAAAAAACTGCAAGTTGGACCTTCGACTATATCGCGATTACCCAACACACGTCCAACAGAGCTACGCTCGTACTCGTACCAGGTGCCACCGCTACGATATCTGAAGCAGAGCCTCTGCGTCCATCAGTAGCGTGGGCCTGGCAATAGTATCACCTGCCTCATGTCTCAGAGACACGGCCCAGATAAGACACATGCCGCCAGAGTTGGCTATTGCCCTCGCTCGGTAGTTTTTTTTTTTTTTTTGGCTTTCGAGAGCAGTAAGAAAAACACTATTTTTCTACTTTTGTATCATGGCGATTACCCCAACACACAACACATCCAACAGAGCTACTCGTACCGGGTGCCACCAAGATTTCTGCTCATACAGCCGCAGAGCCCCCCCCTCCCCTCGTCAGCAGGGGGGGCTGACACCATCACTTGCAGCATGTCTCAGAGATACGTCCCAAGACCGAATAAAACTCGGTGTACTCGTACGTAGCAAAAAACCTTTGATCAAATTTTATTTTTTTGAAAATTTGAAAATAGCAAAATCGTGGCGCAGCCCTGCCACACGCCCTGTGGAAACGCACGTTGCCGCACCTGCCTCCGCCAACTTTGAACGACATACGAAGTACCACGTAACAGCACAAGAAGGGCTCGCTAGTATGTGTGCGTGCGTAGAAGCCGTCGGCACTGCAATTGGTGCCGTGTGCGTTGAGAGCGGTGGACGAAAGTAGACGAAAACAATGTTGACTGTTGAACGCACGCACGCACACGCACGCAAACAGATTAATTGAATAGAACTACCCCATCAGCCGCATATGACCCGATATGAAGAGGCTTTTTTTTCCTTGGAAAATCAAGAAAAAAAAGACTCGCGCGCCTCGTTGTACAAACAAGTAGAAGTTGTATTACATGAAAAGGGAAATTGTTGATATTGCAGTCTACCCCGCCACCCACCAACCCCACCCACCCACCCACGCTGCCTACGAAGAGGGTCGTCGAATTTCGTGTGCGTAGTGGATGCTGCTGTAGAGCCGTGGTGTGGCGGTATGTATTGCCATGACGTACGCGGTTTTGGGGGGCGGCTGCAAGCCTTGTATAATACTGAAATACTCGTGGCGCAAGCGCAGAGTCCTCGCGAAGAGCAGCGTCGACAGGTCAGCAGTTATCGGTTGTCGTTAGTTGGGCAGCAGTTGACGTTGGTTGGGCCGCATTTTTGTAAGATGGTCGGACATCAGTTCTCGTTACCGGTAGTTGGACCGCACTTTAGAGTTGTACTCGTACCCCTTTTAGAAAAACCCGGGTACCCGCGAGTACAAACTCTCTTTGTCAATACTCGTGACGGGTACGAGTAATACTTTGAAACTCGAGAGTATTTGGGTCCCGAGTACCCGCGAACTTTCGAGGAACGAGTACCCGGGTACTCGCTGTTTCACCCCTGGAAACCCCGGGGATGGCGACTTTTCGTCCCCTAAACCACGTCCCTTGTGCAGTACACCGTACAAAATCTGCAGGAAACCCATGTTTAAGTGCAAAACAGCACAAGTACACGTTCAATTCATTTCTCTCATACGACATCGAGGTACTCAATACGCTGTGCCGGACCGCGGACCGGTATAGCGCCATGAGCACACAACAACAGCACCCCAGCAGCAGTAGCAGCCATGGCCATGAGCCCACCCCGACGGAGGGCGAAGGCCAGACTTGGCCGAAGTCTATCTGCGCTACCCCCCAAATTCGAACTTGCCACAAGCATTAGCTGGCGTTCGGCAGGGCACCAGCAGCAGCGGCGGCGGCGGCGAAGGCACCTTCTCGGATGAAGGCAGCTCGTTGTCAGCACACGACGATGACGACTCCGAGGTGGAAGAGGTGGAGCCATCTTCCCACGAGGAAACCGTGTAAAATCCTCTCTGGCGCTTCTGGATCTTCTATTACGGGGTACCATAGTAAATAGGGCCAAATATTGTTAGCAAAAATAGGGAAATATAGAGGTTTTGGTGTGTACAGTAGGTCCCCTATTGTGTGTACAGTAGGTCCTATTAACTATGGTCCCCCATAGTAGATCTGCGGCGCCGGCCAAACTCGTGGTGAGAGGCAAGGCAAAGGCCGTAGCGGGTCCCGCAAAGAACGGCCGCAAGCGAAAAGCGGCCGGAGCGACACCGTCGAAGACCAGCGGCTCGTTGAAGGCTGTGCGCTCCCTAACGAGTAAAAGTCCGGGTCGACTTCAATGTGTGCCCCGCCGACGATGCCTATGCCATATGCCAGCACTGCGTAGGGAGGAAGGGCACGATTAAGCGGTGTGGCGGGACGAAGTCTCTTAGCAACCACACCAACTCAGTGCACCCCACGCTGGTGGTAGGGCGCAGCAACGTCCCGGTGAAGAACACCCTGGACGCGCATCACGCGCATATATAGAGCTCGCTCTCGGTCGTATTGTCGATTTTATGGCTGATCCGTCTGCTTTGAACACACGAACACACACACATATATATATATACAACATGATAGGTTGGAGTAGTACTACGAGTACGTATTAATAACTGCTGTACCTCGTGTTCATGGAGTACGGAAATCATTACAACAGTTGTCCTGTCGAATGCTTGCACCCGTTGCGTTACCAACCCTCTATTCATTGCAACGTAAGGGGCCAAACAAGCTCGAACAAGGTCACGAGTACCCGTGGACTCGTCTCTTGACGAGTACCCAGGTACTCGCCTAAAATAGCCCCAAAACCTCGCGAATACCCGGGGGGGGTTTTCCCCAGATTTCGCGAGTACTCGTGGGCCGCGAGTACTCGCAGGGGTACAACTCTACCGCACTTATCGTTATTTGTTTCGCATTAATTGTTGGAAAACATTTACCATTACGTTAGTTGAGCCTCATTTGTCCTTAGTTGGGAAGCAGTCATCGTTAGTTGAACAGCAGCTACCCTTTGTTGGATAGCGGTCACACTTAGGTCGACAGAGTAGCTACCATTGGGTAGACAGCAGTTGCCCTTAGATAGACAGCAGTTACCCTTAGGTAGACAGCAGTTGGCGTTAGTTGGGCCTCAGATTGTCGTTAGATCGACAACTGTTATCGTTGATTGGAGCATAACTCGAGCGCCGCAGGCCTCGTCTTCCTCGCGGAGCGCAGTTACTACTGTACCAGTAGGTGCTTTGCCCCGCCCTGGGCAGATGGAAGGCAGACACCCCTGAAGGTTAGAAACGACCACCAAAATTGTTCCTCCCCGCCCGCCTCCCTCCCCCCCCCCGAGCCGTCCCATTCGTAAA
>JAYJME010002298.1:0-14012 GCA_036873775.1 Costaria costata
AGACATCGATCCACAAACGCAACGACTACGTCATCAAATCTGAACGGATCACGCTGGTTAGGGGCTCCGACCCACCCTAGTGCCACGCTGCTTGCACCTCGGTCGGTGATATGTGGCTTACTCCGGCCAGGCATCTGGCAAAAAAACATGTGGCTGCTGCTGTTGTTGCTGTTGCAACAGCACTTGTTGCAACAGCACCCACAGCCAGCAGTGAGACAGCTATGATATTAGGGCCATTCCTATCGGGCAAAAACATCACGATTCATGACATTAACCCCTTTAGAGCCGGAAACGTTATCATTTTTTTCGTATTAATGTGAGTATCAAAACGTTCTGATATTTCAAAACGTTCTTATATTTCGGGACACACAAAGCCTGTGCCTCTGGTCTGGGCAAAAAACTGCTGCTGCTGGTATGGTCTGCCATATCAGCATTTCCTCCTTGTTTGACGAATTCCTTCCATTTGAGCCACACGCAACGCCGGAAGATGAGCCTTGGCGTAGCAGGCTCTTCTCTGTCTCTGCTACCTCTACTCGCGCTACCGCCGCCAAACGCAACGCCCTGCGGCTGCTGGTGTGTAGAAAACAGACGACAAAAAAAGTTATCGATCGAATGCTGCTGTTCTGCTACTACTGTTGCTGCTGTCCTGTACGAGAACTGATCTTGATGCATCATGTTTGACATCGATCGACAAAATTATCCTTTTTTCCGTATTAATATGAGTATCAAAACGTTTTTATATTTCAAAACGTTCTTATATTTCGGGACACACAAAGTCTGTGCCTCTGGTCTGAGCAAAAAAGCTGCTGCTGCTGGTGTGGTCTGCCATATCAGCATCATATGTTTGACGTCGTTCGACAAAATTATCATTTTTTCCGTATTAATATGAGTATCAAAACGTGCTCATATTTCGGGACACACAAAGCCTGTGCCTCTGGTCTGGGCAAAGAAGCTGCTGCTGCTGGTGTGGTCTGCCATATCAGCATTTCCTCCTTGTTTGACGAATTCCTCCCATTTGAGACACACGCAACGCCGGAAGATGAGCCTTGGCGTAGCAGGCTTGTCTCTGTCTCTGCTACCTCTACTCGCGCTCCCGCCGTCAAGCGCAACGCCCCGCCAATTCTTTGATATTTGAGTCATGCCTGACCCGACTCGTGAGTGTTGGAAAAAATGTGTAACCAAATAAGTGTAACCAAAAATCTATAACCAAAAATCTGTAACCAAAAATCTGTAACCAAAAACTGCGGTCACGAAAAGATAGAGGTTTTTTTTAGCCGAAACAGAGACTAAACCCTAAGGGATTTAGAATGTGAACTCCACAAAGGGATTTGTTGTAGGGCTGGCTGGAGATTTCATCACCCCCTTGCAATTTTCGCATATTTGTTTTCGCCCGCTAACCCGAGACCGGGAAACGAGAAAATAGGAACTCGTGCTGGTGGATATTTGCAACTGCCGTCAACTGTATGCGCTGGTGGAAGGCGTAAGTTCAAACGCAAAAAAAAAAGTGTTTGTTTTCGGTTTCAGATGCTGATGTACTACAGTACAGGACACCTAGGCGTCTCATCAAGTAAGAACTTGATCGATTAACTGGGGCTGGGTTTATTGTGCACGAAAGCTCATTGGACAAGCGTGGGCGATGTTTTCGTACGTTTGACGCTGATGCCAATATCTTTCGCTTCAATCAGTAACTCTATATTTTCCATCCGCCACCTCTAACTTGATTTCTGTCTTTTGCTCATGCCTCTTGCGATGCTGCCTGGGCGCTGGTCTTCTCGTGGCACAGCTCGGAAGCAAGTATCAAGATTTCGGCGGCAGACATCGAGGTGGTTACGCAGGAATTAGAGGTCACCAGCGAAGAGGCTCGTGCTGCTTTGTTGAAGGCACATGGCGACGTGGTGCAGGCATTGCGTCATCTCCTGCAGCTACAGCCGTAGGGTTGCCAGACTCCTGGGCATGCGCGGGACCGGCGATGTTGACTTGACAAAACGTAGAGCTTGGGCATGCGCGGGACCGGCGATGTTGACTTTTGACCAAACGTAGAGCTTGTTGTGCATTTACTACAAGGATATTAGTTGTGCAAGCCAAACACTTGCAGAGGGCGCGGCAGCCTCGTTCCGTCCGAATAGCATTCCATCCGTGTTGATGCTCAACTGTCGAATAACCTATAGTATATTCGGCAACAAAAAGCAATGCATGGAGTGCGCAAGCCAATCCACTACCACGTTCCAATTTATGATTATATCCAGCAGACAATGTTCATGGGCCACTCCCATAGATCTTCGCAGCCATCTTGATGCGCAGCCGTCTTGATGCGTGGAGCCCTAAATTCAGCTGGGTGTAGCCGTCTGACACTGTCCGCCATCGCCGCCCCCGGCCTCCAAGATCTTCCGCAGAAGAAGGATGCGGTGCGCGAGGTTTGACGCCTCCACAGCATAGTCCACAACTGCAAGAGAGAGTGACAGGAGCATGGTCAAATCCTGCAAAACAAATGGCAAGTTATTTTGCAGCATCCAAGTTTTATTTTCTCCACGTGAGACGTGGAAGCTTGATTCCCCGCTCGTACGTTAACACACACCGTGAAAAGTGCCGCAGTGAGAGAGTCGTGGGGTGCAAGCCTTTGCTGCCTGTGCAAAAGACAACCGCCCTTGAGCGACCACCCTTGAGCGCACAAACAAGCTCCTAAAGAGGCAAACCTACTCTCACGTCGACGACAACACAGCTGTATACACCACGAGCGGCCCTACGTTTATTTCACCGGACCGGCGGTGACTGTAAGTAGGATCGTACATGAAAGCTGTTGACGAACTGCTTGGCTCGAACTGACTGCCTTTCACTACCTGCCGAAACACTGCTGCTGACACAAAAGGCTTTGTTAAGCAACAATGGCCTTCCTTTTACACAACCTTCCACAAGGGATTGTCGGCGTACACCCCCTATCGGCGCTCAGCATACTCCCAATACAACCCTCTTGCTCTTTCTGGACTACCTGGTACCTGGTATAGTTTTAGCGTGGACCCATGCGAAGCCTCGTATTCAGCGGTACAACTGTAGTATTGAAAACAACGAAAGAAACGAAAGGCCTCTTCCGTTGTGTGAACTCACCTGACGTGAAGTTCTTTTTCGATTTGCGCAAAGGCGGTGGCACCAATGTAGCAAAAAGGTTGAGCGAGTCTCCCCGCAACGGCGCATCCTGGCCTGGCTGTAGGAGAGACTCCTCGATTTCCACTGGCACCACCACTCCTCCGCGCTGTCTCAGGCTTCCGCCGCGGATACCCGCTGGGGAATCAACGGGTTCGGTTCTATTTCTTGAAAACGTACTCCCCGACTCTTGGAGTTGTCCGTCCGAGTCGCATTCGGCTGCGCTGTTAAAACGAATCGAAGGGCACCGGCAAAACACAAGCAAATAGCATATAGACACAGGTCGTGAGCAAGTCGTCAAGACTGGGTATTACAACATGCACAGAAGATGATATTTACACAGGCAGAGGGGACGGATATGCTCTCTAGCCACATAGACGTTACCAGGTATATTATTAATAGTATACAATACCATTACGAGTAAAGCCTAAGGACTGTCCCCTGGATTTCCAATGTTTCCCTCTTTCATACCTGATACCACTATGTCCGTAAATATGATCACCGTTTGGTGGTCAATACGAATACCAAACGGTGCTTATATATCCGGACATAGTGGTATATAGTAACCCTATATCCTTGGCCCTGCAGTCAGCAACCCTCGACTAAACCAAACCCCAATTCGAACCACATTCTTCCGTTTGGCATCAAGGTTAGGGTTTAAACGTTGAAACATTTGGAAATCCGGGCATGTTCTTGTTTGAGTGCGACCATATGTGCTCGTATGATTGCAGAGTACACCCGTCCCCTATTTACGTGTATGTAATGGTCGATACTTGTTATACAGCAGTGTTTGAAAGTTATAGAAACGTATGTACGCCCCATATTACGGCATCCATTCTAAACAGAGAGCCTCACAAATGAAGAAACGGGGAAGGGAGAGGAGAGTGAGAGAGATGGGAGACAGTGCGCACGATGGACGAATTATTGTCTCCAGCTATATATCAACCACGACCACTCGCGGTCTCGAATTGTGATCGAAAGTGAAGCGAAAATGACCAAAATAAAAAACACCTCCAACGGGGCCCCCTCACCAGCCGGGGGGGGACGATGGCTCTTCATCGCCAGGTTGAAGGTTATACTGAGGGAATCCAGTGTAACAGGCTGCTGATTTATACAATAACATAATGTACTGGCTGCGCCAGTTGGTAAGTAGTGTACAGTGGGGAGCAAGAAACTCGAGAAGTGCGAGGCTTTCCTTTTCTGAAATAAATCATCTTATAACTCGTTGGCTGTGAAGATACGTCTAGGGAGGGGGGGCACGCAAAAACGAATCGAACAGTAAAAAAAACGCTGCAGCGTGAAACATCTGTGGCTTTGGAAATTTGACGTTCGTGACCGGTAGTTAGTCAGTTAACCGCAGCAGGGAGAGATAATTAACCCTCGGGAAATAGTGACATTTGTTAGTTAGGTCGTCCGTTAATTCGATGTTTACTATACCACCTTTTTCACACCGTACGACACGCACACAGCACCGATCGCGACACCGGCCGGTTCTATCGAGACATAAACAACGGGTAGCAGCCCCTGCCTGCACTTGTTTCGTTGCAAGCCGTGTAGAATTCGGCGAGGGAGGGGTTGCTTACTCTCTAATGTCCGCCCCTTCAACTAAGGATGGGGTACCGATGACACGAATACACCACACCCCAACAAGTACCAGAGAGAGGCAGTTTTGACCACTGCGAGAACAGCCACCAGAAGAGTTTCCTCTGCTGACGAATGCGCAGGTACCCTCTTTCATAGCTGGTACCAGGTACTGCAGAGGTGCTCGGGGCGGGCATGCAGAGCTCAGGGGCGCGGCCTCCATGTGTGGTGCTATGTGGGTTTTGGTAGTGTGATATATGACATTCTGGGCACGCACGCACGCGAAAGCACGCCAACTGCACTAGAGCTAGCTTTGATCGCTACGAATATTGCCACCACAAAGCCTTGTCGCCGATGGGTAACGTGCAGGGCCCCTCAAGCGCGCCTCAGTGGGGCTCGGTGCAAGCGGGTAGACCTTGCGGAGCTGCGTGTTTCGGCCGACCCCTGGGGGTATGCGTTTCGAGATAGATTTTTGCTTCGTTTGTTAAATATAGCTAACCGTGACGCACGCGAAAGCACGCCAACAGCATCAGAGCTAGCTTTGATCGCTACGAATATTGCCACCACAAAGCCTTGTCGCCGCTGAGTAACATGCAGGGTTTGGGGCTCGGAAAACGCTAGATTGAAAGCTAATCCTTATTCCGTAGGTTTACCTTGTAGGGCTATCTATTTCCAAAAATCAAAACCTGTCTGTCCGTCCGATGACACAAATAAGCTCCGAACAACGAGCACTCGCCCCCCAAAACGCTCCCAACATTGACGCGCATACCGCGCGAATCGATAGCCGGCACACACAAGCAGTCTGGGACAGCTTTCGGCTTCAACAGAGCCCTGCGCCTCGAGCTACGCAACCCAGCCGCACACCTCCCGCTACACTCTCACTCTTGGCACCCTTCGAACGTACAGCAATAATCGTTCAAGAGTCAGCACGAGCAGTCTGGGTCACAAAATACATACAGTGCATCGATCATGCCAAACGTGGCATCAAATCGTAGAGGCTCCGCTTGCCCACAGGGATTGGTGGACGCCGTTGTTGAAGTCGTTGCCCGCCGCTGACAACAGACTGTGCTAGCTGGGTTCAAGCTGCGAGCAATTCTAAGCGCTGCTGAGAGTTGTATTATATTCTGAGGCATGATTTTCTACTTTGGGTGCACGTCGCAACGTCGCCCACAGAGAGAAGCCCCGGCCGCCAATTCCAGTCGGGCAAGGAAAGTGCGCCGCCGCCGGGGATTTTGGCGGGCGACGCGGTGTAGAGCGAGAGACAGAGGGAGGGAGGGGAGTGGACGCTCCGTGTCTGGGCGTGGCGTGGTTGTCGAGCGACGAGGGAAGCGCGAGTGGATCTGTCCGTGAGCTTCATCCAACCGATTGTGCGAATTCGTACGAAATCATAAGGGCCGTTAGTGTGTGTAAAAGGTCTCGAACGGTTCCTATATCACCGTCCAACATGGGCTCTGTGGGCAATTTGTATCGCGCTTTGATGACTTGTGCACACAGGATTTCATTAATCGAAATGAGATTTTGCGACGTCGGCATCTGTTGCGCTGAAGATACCAAGACGTCCCTAGAGACAGAAAGGGAGCGGTGATCAAAATCGAGGGCATCGGATGAATTTTCGACGAGTTGCGAGTGGTCTACGTACACGTACGAACAGAAGCGCTCAGACAAAAAAATGTGTGACAAGCGAGGAGGTGCACGTTTGCACGCCGGTCCCAGTGACTCTTCGTACAGCAAGCAGTACACATATTTTATAACAGTATGAACCACTCAAATGGTCCAACTCACAATTCTGCTTTTCTACTATTAACGTTAAACAGTATCAACCACTCAACAGGTCGAACTCACAATACTGTCCTTAGATCGTACGTGTACTGCTGTATAATGCAATGACATGCCATCGTATTACAGTGCATACGATACGCAACATACATACTCGTAGCCATCGTAATAGATACGACAGATACAACATGCATACGCCAACAACCAAAAGACCAGATACTGGTATAATATGTATATACATGTGTACGCTCTGTGGCCACAAACTACGACACAGAGATACTGCAAACCCATGACGATTCTTCCCAATCTTCACCTCGAGAAGATACAACTTCTGTAATCACAAGCTATGACACAGAGATACATATTAACAGCATTAATTAACTACTCGAACTCACAGCAGCATCAACCTTTCATCTGGTCGAACTCACAGCGGTCGTATATTGTTTTCTACTCCTCAAATTAAACAGTACACTCAACTGGTCGAACGTCACAAACTACGACACAAAGAAAATGAATTGTCATGCATCAAACAACATCAACCACTCAATCAACTGGCCGAACTCACAGTTGTCGTTTTTTTTCTATTTTTCAAATTAAGCAGTACTGTATTAAACACTCAACTGGTCGAACTCACAACTGTTGTATTCAGTTCGTACGTATACTGCTGTACAATACCCTGCTCGCGTACGAATACTGGATACCAACACCACAACACACATCAGACATCGCAATGTCATGCCATCGTCGGGTACGACAGGCACAACATGCATACGCCAAAAACCCGAAGACCAGGTATGTATGTTTATGTATGCGTATGATCTGTGGTCACAAACTATGACACAAAGATAATGATACCCATGTTGATTCTTCACTCTAGAAGATTCAAGTTCTACAGTCACAAACTACGACACGTATACAGCAGCAGCAGCAACAACAGTGCTGCAGCAGCAGGTCTATACTGTTGTTGGCCTGGCGCCCCACAAACAAACAGACAACGACGGTTGGTTGAATCTCGTCGACCGAAAGTCACTGGAAATGGATACACCGTCGTATATTGCAGCTGGTACAGCAGCAACAGCAGCACAACAGCAGCAGCAGCAAATGATCTACCCACGGTGGTACTTGGTTGAAATCTCGTCGATCGAGAGTCACTGGAACGGGATACACCGTCGGATATTGCAGCTGGTACAGCAACAGCAGCAGCACAACAGCAGCAGAAGCAGAAGACCCACCCACGGTGGTACTGCTGTTGGCCTTGTGCGAATATTTTTCCCGTCAATATTCCACAGAGAGAGGAGATAGATGTTGGCGCGCATGCGCGGGATTGCCAGCTGGGCGGGGCATGTCAGGTAGCAGGGATAATAACAACAACACAAAACAACGAGGAGAGTACGTACCTATTTATATATGTAAGTAGTGGCGACCGTCGATCGTTCGCTCGGGACTCGGGACCGTCGTGTCCTTGTTCGACGAGTTTACTCTCCGCGCTGCTGAATCATGTGCCAGGTATGTCGTAACAACAACAAAAAACAACGAAACTACTAAATGGTAGGGAACAGCAGGGCAACGATTGCCCTGCTCTAGTAGAGTATGGAGTACCCTAAACCCTCTGTGCAGCTGGTATTGCTTTACCTATCATATCACACCACTCTGGTCGGAAATAAAAGCACCGTTTAAGAAGTAATATGGATACCAAACGGTCCTTACATTAGGGTTTCTACGAATAATTTTGGTTGGAACCAATTTGGTTGGGTTTTTTGTGTTCTGTTTCCTACATAAAAAATGACCCCAACCCATGGAACCTTCCGGAAAGTTGAATAAAACCCAAATCCCAAGAATAATTAATGCTGTTGAATGTTGAGCGACGTCCTCCTTATTTCCCAGGACGTGATCCCCTTCGACAGAACCCCGGTGTGGTATACACAGTACCCCAGGTGATAAATCGGGTAATCGTTCAGGATTATTATAATGATCACCACCCGTGCTACGATAGAGGTAGCACTTTTTGGCTAACATATTTTCTGACCGACAGAGCTCTCCTTAACCCTTTTACTACCGCAAAACATTATCCCATACTATTTCCAAGTAGTTTTGTCCCCAAAAACCGTTTCCGGCTCCAAAGAAGTTAACACAAAATCGTCGGGATTCCATTCTTGTTTTGCAATAAAAATTGTTGTGTACCTAGGCCATGGGATGTTTTATCGGGTTAGGCTCACAATATTTCTCAAAGTTGGTTTTTGGGTGGGGTCCAGAGCCCCCCAGGTGGGGAACCTTAGAAAAAAGAAGGTGCACCCCTATCGTACTATTAGTAGCATGTGTCCCGGGTGGTATACCGTGGGGGTGTGGTATACAAAGTGGGGTGTGGTATACTCTTCTTGTCATTTACGATACCCTCCTACTGCAGCCACAGCCATCGCCAGACCTAGCACGGCCAATGGACTCCACGTTACCGACTATAAAGCAGCACCATCAAAGGTCAAGGCCCTGAACTGGGAAGTTATATTAATCACGTCGACAGCCACCGCGGAGGGACCCGGCAGGGGTCAACTGCATCCTTCGCATCACTAACAAAGGCTAAACGCCATGAACGACCTGGTACTGTATGAGCAGCCTTACTTGACACTCACGACGTGCCCTTCCCTTCCCTTCCCCTCCCTGCCCCACGCCCACCTCCTCCTCTCCTTCCTCTCCCCCCTTCCTCTTTTCTACTTCTTAAAACCTTCGGACTGATCACTCGTAGTAATTCATTGGTCGTCGGGCCACCTCTGGAAACCGCACCGCCAAACCACGAGGAGTCTCAAGTCAATCTCGATGGGCTGCTTGATACCAATTACGGAGAAAATTACAGTCCAGCACGTCAAGACAACGCCACAGCAGTGAGTAGGTGGTGCTGTAGTTGGAATCCTGTGTTTGTGTCTATATAGGCTCTCATCTTCTCTATTGTAATAAGCTAAAAACGCCTCGGCGAGCACAGTTCAAACCAGTTACTACGGGCTTCGACATTTCATTTACTATTTAGTGAGTGACTGTGTGACTGCACACCAGCAAGAGATATAGAGCTTCGACGTCACCAATTCAATAGGTTACGAGCCTTACCGTTTCATCTACTACTACGTGCAGTGGGGGGCTCCCAATAGTGCCGGTTTAATAATGCCACTTCTCTCAATAGTGCCGGTGCAATCGCTTGGCACAACAACTGGAGCTTTCTATAAGTAACTCTCTATAGTAACCCTATTCTCAATAGTGCCGGTGCCCTGAATAGTGCCGGTATCTTGGGCTGGCTCATACCGGCACTATTGGGAGCCCCCCACTGTAGTTACTTCAAATCAGTACGAGGTAAAGGGCATCGACGCACAACATTCCAACAGGTTACGAGCCTCGATATTTGATCTACTACGTAGTGACTGCACACAAACGATACTGCTGTTATGGGCTTTCATACCCCGAATCCCAACAGCCCATGCGGCAATAGTCCAACAACCAGCACCCGCCGAGTACATACTTTCTCACGTAGGCATGATTGTCATTCATGCTCTATCAACAGCGTACTTACGGTATACATCTGAGTGAGTTAGGAAAAGTCGACGGAACTCGAGATACTGCGGGAATGCTGAATCAACCCTATGCGTGATAAGCACAAACTTCGTGTGTGTACCAAGACAAGACGCGGGCGACAATCTCTTGTCAAGAAGGTCACCGGGCGTAAAACTCCTACCGAGTTGAGCTGGAAAGGAAACAAATTACGACCAAAAACTAAAACTAAAAACCAGACCAAACCAAATCAAACCAGCTAATCCAAACCAAAACAAACCAAAACAAAACAAAACAAAACAAAACAAAGCATAACAACAACAGCTGTACCACCACCACCATGCTGCTGACCGGGGAGCCGCTCTGCTGCCGTCAACAATGAGCTGTTCAGCCCTTCACAGTGTGTGTTTTTACAGTCCGCTCCGATGTTTCTGCATGCGCGCTGACGACACTTCCCGAGACCCTCTGACCAGGCAACGGCCTACAGCATGCGGCATCCCTAGTCACCGTAAATTTGCTAGTGGTACATAGTAGCTTTCTAAGGCCGATGTCTTCCTCTCTGTTCTGCCTACGAGTGCGATATATATTAGCTGAACGTGTCGCCTCGATGCGGCGTACCATGTCGTCAACATTGAGGCAATTCCTCCCTGAGCGGTGCACTCAACCCTTTACGTACGTACAACTATTAATCTCATTGCAAGTAACAGTAATTACGTTTACGAGACACTACTTGAATGCAGAGAAGAGCAGCTTTAGCAGGTATATACTTGTAGTGAAAGGGCGAACGCCAACACTGTTGTCGGGCCTCCGGCAGGGCACAGCCATAACCGCACCGACAACCTGTTATAAACAAAACTGGCAAAACCTTCTCAGCATCCAACAGCACACCACACCACACCTGACCACGCCACGCCACAGCACGCCACTCCACACTACACCACTCCACTCCACACTATACACCATAGCACACCACAGTACGCACCACATCACACCACTCCACACTACGCACCATAGCACACCACAGTACGCACCACATCACACCACACTATACACCATAGCACACCACACTACACACCATATCACACCACTCCACACTACACAGTAAACCAGCCGAGGATAAGCAGCTAGCTGGTCGTTCGCAGAAACCAGAGACCATCGAGGATAAGCAGCTAGCAGGTCATTCGCAGAAACCAGAGACCATCGAGGATAAGACTTAGCCTTGTTACTGAAACAACAAGTCATCTACTGGACACGAACCCACAAAACCAACGCAAGTTAGTCGTGCGAGGTTAACTACTTCACCACCGGGGACACGTGGCATCGTATGACTCTGCTATCATGAAACGTAAAGGCCGCTATTTGTCCGCATACAAAGTGCAAAACTACTGGGGTCCAACTCAAACTCAAAGCATAAAGCTGGTCCCCAAAACCACGGCTGGTATATAGCACTTTCAAATGGGTCAGGTCAACCTCTTTACAACTAACCGCACCCACGTTTTCCCACGTCTAGTCGGACAGATCATCATCTAGGCCACCTAGATAATCTAGATCCTAACCTGCTGTGACGAGGTGTTGTGAAGGGTCTGTACGGTACATATCCAACCCAAGAAACACGTGCTGGATCATGCAGATCATACGGCTCCCACCCGACAACATGAGCTACAACGGTAGATCATACAGACTAGCAGTAGTACATCTGCCGCCGCGAATCACGATCTAGAGCATGATCTAGATCATCACGTCAAGATCGAGCAGCGATCTGTCCGACGTGTGCATACGTGTTTTTTAGAACAACTAACTTATAATTAGTGTAGGATTTAGGTTATGTTGCTGCCTGCACGAGTAGTGAAGGGATTAGCCCAACGAATGCTTATGAGTGGTCGACGCTGAAGCGCATGCTGCACATTGTCGGATGGCAAAAACTAATCGGTAGTAATTAATCCAGCAATTCGTCGGCGGTCACACCCCAGACGGGCTCCTCTCCGAGGCGTACTTCAATGCCCGTGTCAGTGGCGTGCAGCGTGTACCCGTCGTCCCTCGGGCGTTTCCAGCGGTTAACCCAGTCCCACGCGAAGCGTCCCGACCGGGAGAGCACGGTGGTCCCGTCCACCGTGACTTTCTGCAGTGGATGTGGTACGTGCGGTGCAAGTGGGGACGAGGAGATGAGGCGAAGGGGCGTTTCGTTTTAGTGATATTAAAAATAGCAATAATCACCAAAAGCAAACAACACTTCTTGGGTTGATTAATGTGTGTATGAGATCATGCATAATAATAGTAATAATAGAATAATAAAGAAGAAGAAAGAAAAAGAAGAAGAAGAAGAAAGAAGAAGGAGAAAGAAGAAGAAGAAAGATAATACTTCCTATTGTTGCGATCGTTAGTACTTTTTCCGCCAGACAACGTGCAACATGATGAGCTTCAGTTCGATCACTCACAACCTTCATTCCCAGTGACATAAAGAAGAAGAAATTAACATTATTTTTGAATGCCGACAATGTGCAGCGTGCATGACCTTCAACATCGATCACTCACCCACATTCCCAAAAAGAAGAAGAAAACCAAGGGAAATGTACAACCTCGCGGGTCGGGTCGGGTCGGGTCGGGTCGAGTCATCTCACGGGTAGGGTCGGGTGGGGTCACCCTAACCCGACCCGACCCTGAAGTTTATATTTTGGTTCGTTGCCATTATATACCTGTGTATAGCTGCTGACTCACCACGCAACCCTTGTTCGAGACGGTCACGCAAACCTCCCCGGCGTTCTCGGCCGCGATCTCGCGCTGCCTCCGCTCGGACGCCCGGCGCCAGGACCACCAGGTGCCCCCAGCCTTCCCCTTCCCCTTCCCCTCCTGCTCCCTCTTCTTCTTCCCCTCCCCCACACCGCCTCCCTCCTTCCCCTCCTCCCCACCGCCTCCAAATCCGCCCCCTTCCTCTTGCAGCTCCCTGCGCATGAGCAGCGCCGCGCGCGCCTTCGCGCTGTCAGAGGTGATGAGGTTGGTCGATCTCATCATTCCGGATCCCACACCGGACTCGGGCTCCGTTTCCGGTGTCACGAACTTGCCGAAGCGGAGGGACCCGTCCACCCCAGCCCAGAGCGCCGTCCTCCCGTCCGCGGATTTGAGTGTCCCGGTGAGCTTTTCTCCTACCTCTACGGCGTAGGTAGGCTTCTTCGTCCAAAGGCCTTTGGGATAGGGAAAAGAAGGCTTTCCGGCATTGTCGGAGGCGGTGGGGGAGCGGGGAGCGGGTGTCGTCGTCGAGACTGGAGTTAGGCCCGGCTTGACGTCGTCGTCGTCGTCGTCGTCGTCGACTGAAGCGGCGGCGCGGGAGGTAGCGTTGTTGTTACCCTTGGCGGAGATCTGCTTGAACGCGTGGGTAACGCGGCTGGAGACCCTGTACTCCGCCGTGAGCTTGGGGGAGGTGGCGTATTTGCGCGAAGCCTTCCGGGCGGCGGCGACACCAACGCTCTCTGATGTGCTGTCGGGATCACTGCTACCGTCGGTGGAGGTAGAGTTGGGGTCGCGTCGAGGGGCCCTGCGCCCAGCATGAAAGTCGTCGAGCATGGTCTGGAAGAGCGGGCTGAGCGTGATCGTGTCTTCTTTTTGGTCGCGAGCCTGGTCCACATCAACCACAGACATCATCATTTGGCGATACAAAAAAGACGAAGGAGGGTGAGGGTGAGGGGGGTGGGGTTTGTGTGTGTGCTCAATTCGTGCTTGGTCGTCGTCGTACGACCAGAATAGATAGACCCTCGCATCCCTACTAAGCCGGGACGGAGTACGTCGGGCTTCCACCGACCAGGCAGACATTGATTGCTTGCACCAAGCGCGAAGCACCGTGAGGTGTTCGGCGAGTCGCGTGAAGGGTGAACTGCCTCCTACTAAGAACCGCTAAGAACCGCTTGTGAGACAGGCTTCGGGGAGTATTGAAAAAGGCAACGATGGGTTCGTGGGTAGGGAGGGGGGGGGTGTACTCATATCATGCACGGCCG
>JAYJME010002299.1:0-14011 GCA_036873775.1 Costaria costata
GCAAGTGGGGGAACCTTAGAAAATAGAAGGCATGGAACAACACCCCTATATCGTACGTAGCATGTGTCTGTTAATAGCTGACTTTTTTTAGTACTTGCTACGTAGCGACAAAAAAACACAACGCGAGCCACAAGCGCACCAGTCAGGTACGGAGACGTGTGGGAGCACCTCCGCAAACTGCCGTGCGCAACTAACTATGATGCGTATTCCAACTAGTAGCTAGTTGGCGACGAGAGCAACTTGTTTGCAATCCATGGACTTCACAGCTCCTAACTGCAGTGCACACGCTATTCCGCTGACCCGAGCCCTATAACCCGAACCCTATAAGCCCTACCAGTATACTTCTGCACCTACTGAACGTCGTTGGCGATACATATTACGGGGAACCATAGTAAATAGGACCATATGTTGTGAGCAAAAATAGGGAAATATATAGGTTTTGGTGTCTACAGTAGGTCCTATTAACTATGGACCAAATACCAAAAATAAGGAATGTATAGGTTTTGGTGTCTACAGTAGGTCCTATCGTGTCTACAGTAGGTCCTATTAACTATGGTCCCCCGCAATAGTCAGCCAGCTCACAGCCACACTAAATGGCCTTTTGTTTTATTTTTCTTGGCCCTGGTGTACATGTGGCAGGTGATCACGGGATCGTACCTGATGCCGAAAGACAAACGGAGCAAGAGGGAAGGCAAGGAGCAGGGAGAGGAGGAAGAGGAGGGGGAAGAGGAAGAGGCGGGGGCAGGCGGGGAGGTTCCGTACGAGTTCGTCAAGGACTACAAGTTCAACATCGTGCACTACGTGAGTTTCCGTTGTTGATGGTGTTGGTGTTGGTGTTGGTGTTGTTGATGGTGTTGTTGATGGTGTTGTTGTTGATGATGGTGTTGGTGTTGGTGTTGGTGTTGCCGGTGTTCGTGTTCGTGGTGGTGGTGGTGTTGGTAGTGTTGGTGTTGTTGGCGGTGTTGTTGATGTTGGTGTTGGTGTTGTTTTTGTTATTGTTGTAGTTGTCGTTGTTGTCGTTGCTGTTGTCGTTGTTGTTGCTGTTTGCCATTGCAGTCGCCGTGTGGTCCCGCAGTGCCGCGGATCGAAATCGCTTCGTACCGTATCGGAGCGCCCCGTAAGGATCGTCCGAAGACCCGCTCCAATCACGGGGAGAGACCGCGACACCGCACGCATGAAGATTGCAAGGGTGTTTTGTCGGGGGGTGTATCGTACTATGCTGGGTACCCGGGTATACTATGCTGGGTACCCGGGTACATACACGAGTAATCGCCAATAAAAATAAGACGCACGAGTACCCCCGGTACACCAGAGTATATATGTACCCTATTAGTATGGTCGACCTGGCTTTTTTTATTATTATTAAAAGAAACCCATCAGCCGGAAGGTCGAGGGTTTCGTCGAAACATGACGTTTGCAAGCTAACATAAGTGGGATTAGAGTAGATAGCCCCATTTAGGGGAATCCTCGCAGTGCGTGCAGAATTGGAGGTCTCTTGCATACCATCTTCCCTTATCACAGGTGGCACCTGTCGCTTATAGTCAGTACAGTGAGGGAAAGCAGGCGCAATTTGCGGTCCCTTACACATACCGTTTTCCCTTGTCACGGGGTCCCGTAAAAGGGATCACCGTACTGCACATCGTTCGCGCGTACTACTGTTATACGAGTACCGGTTTGGCATGGTTTTTGCAGTCGTACGCTGTCGGCCGTTTCGTGCATTCGCTTCCCTGAGCAACTGAGACACTCCGTTTTGTGGAGCTGTGGGTAAGCACGGCTTGTTACCATTTACAGTAGTTATTTAGTCGGGCCTATAGTTATTAATAGTAATTGTCGTTTCCAGAGGGTGCCGACCATCCGACTTATTGGGTTTCCATAGTTGCAGGAAGGATTGTTGAATGCGGGATACATGTTTCTGTTTTGGACGGGGCCGCCTCGGTCGGGGAGGGCTGATTTGGCTCGCTTCGCTCGCCTGACTTAAGTCGGCAAGTCGGCTGGCCATCAGCTGGCTTCGCCAGCCTACTTGCCGACCAAAGTCAGTTAGTTGATTGACTAGCGGGACCTGCCGATTAGTTATTAGTCGTGAAGCCCTGCCGACTCACAGCTCTAAAGAAACGCCATATGTGGAAACCGGGGACGGTCGATAAACACCCCCTGCCATACACCTATTAACAATAGCAATTACGAACTAGGGCTGTAAGTCGGCAAGATTTCACGACTAACACAGCCACCCTGCATATTTTGTACTTTTTTCTTACAATGGGAGCTTGGCTTTTGTCCTGTATTTTCGGCCACTGTCTTGTCTTTCTCTCGTCTTCAGACGGCCATCCGGAAGGACGGGAGCTGGCTGAAGGGTTACCACCGAAAGGCTTGCGCTCACCAAGCGATGGGGGAGAGCGGGATCGCGCTGGAGACTTACCGACACGCTCTCGACATCGAGCCGAAGAACAAGTGAGACACGGACCGTATTGCAACGACCTCGGTACAACAAACTGCTTCGTCACAACGGTCTTATTACGAAGGTTTTATTTTCAACGGCCTAATTACACCAGTCTCAATTCGAAGGAGTCATTTCAACGGTCTCATTTCAACGGGCTCATGACAACGGCGGCCTCATTTCAACGGGCTCATTTCAGCGGTCTCGATATATACCGGCCGGCTTCCCTCTTGCACGAGGAGGATCGGCTGCTGTCGCTTCGACTCGATGTTTCACCCGATGGTAATGTAGATGTTGCGCGGTTCACAGGGCAGGATCGGAAGCAAAAGACTCGGCTACTGGCGGTGCCAATCGTCGGGTTCCACAGCCCTCGTGTCTTGGGGAGCCTTTCCGTATTTCTTTTTTCCTGTCCGGTTTACGCGACGCTTGGAAAAAAACGTTTATTTGGGCGGTGTATTCAGGGTCTGTGCAGCAGCCGTCCGTTTTTCCTTGTCTTCAGTGCGAAAAGGGCGCGATGTCGAATTTTGTTACCTTGTACTGGTGTGACACATATATACTGTGTATACCCCGAGTTAACTCTTAATACTATTGCGCTGCACATCAACATATATACATCAGTCTAATTCCAAGTAAGTTGTCTACAAAAAGGCACTGCTCTCTTAACCCCTTCAGAACCGGAGACGGTTTTGGGGGACAAAACTACTTGGAAATAGGGTGGGATACTTTTTGGGGTGGTTGAAGGGTTAACAGTCCTAAAGGGATTAGGGGCACCCAAGATATAATAATTTGGGACTTGAGAGCGGTCAAATAGGCATGTCCCGCCTACGTATACTAAAGGGCCATACATTTACCACCACGGATACGAGCGATGCCTAGTGTAGAGCGCTTGTTTTCGGCTGAACCCCTTTAGAGCCGGAAACGTTTTTTGGGGACAAAACTACTTGGAAATAGTGTGGGATACTTTTTGGGGTCGCAAAAGGGTTAAGGTCACCATACAGTAGTGTTCTTAAACTCGGGATACTCACTGTAAACCAATCTGTCCGGAAATACAAGGATCTTTTTTATGCTAAGTTTAGTATCAATAAGGTCATTATATTTCCGGCCAGATTAATACCATCTATCCATCCATCCATGTACATATTTTATGTACTAGGATCATATTTTCTCATCTCGCGATGGACGCTGGTGTGTGCCAGCCTGCCTCCCGTTAACTTTGTCGTCGGTCGGCACCCTGTTGTGCGATTCACCTGTCCCCTCGGCCTCTACCGCCTCGCTGAGTTGTTGAGTGCTTTTTTTCAGGGATGGCCGTTACGGCGCAAACGTAATTACGCGTAACCAGTTTGGGCTGGCCGTAACTGGAAAAAATTACGTAATTTACTATATGTCCCCAGCGCCCGCCCTATATAGAAAACGCCCCTTTAGGTAGGTGGAAACCCAATACCTGGTATACGCGCGATCGAAGTATCCCACGCAGCGTGCAAAGATGAGTTTCGACGAAATCCTCGATCTCACAGCTGTCTTTTTTTAAATTTATAATAATATGAGTAATACACTTCAGTACAGGATGAGGGTATAATGTCTTGAGTGTTGAACAGGCCACACAGAGTTCCAGCGGTAAAAATTAAGTTCATCCCGGAGATACGCCTTTTTCATCCCCGGGGGGATAATTGATAATTGCAAATATCCCCTGATACTAGACGTAATTACGCGTAATATTTTCAGCAGGCTGTTTCCCCGTAATTACGAGTACAGTTTTGGTAGACATCGACGTAACGGCCTGTTGTGTGATTCGCCTGCCCCCCCCCGCCCCTATCGCCTCGCTGGCGTTTTTTGTTGTTTTTGTTTTTTTTGTTGACAGGTGGTTGAAAGACCAGGTGCACCAGGCGAAAGCCGACGTTGTGAGCACCAGCAAGAAGGGGCCCATCGCCTCGGTCGAGGTGAGCATTGCCGGTGGTTCACGTTTCCCGTTATTGTTTTGTCGTTGTACACCAGTATCTTCTTAAAATCGAAGTATCCCACCCGCAGCTTTTGCAGAAAAGAGGAGTTTCGATGAAAATCGATGAAAATCGATGAAAATCGATGAAAATCGATGAAAATCGATGAAAACCCTCGATCTTATTGCTCCGACGTTTTTTATTCATTTTTTTCTGAATGGCTATTTGTCGCATACACAGAGGAAACTGCTCGGGATTTGTCTCTCAATCGATCAGCTTGGGAAGAGCGTCTTTAACCCTTTTACTACCCCAAAAAGTATCCCACGCTATTTCCAAGTATTTTTGTCCCCAAAAACCGTTTCCGGCTCTAAAGGGGGTTAATTAAGGCTTGACCCACGTACGTGACAACCTACTTGGAATTAGTGGGAGGTATTTTTGCAGTATTACCAGGTATATCGTGTGATACGAGTATTAAGTTTTCTCTTGGGATTTCAGAGGGAAAAACTGGCACTAAAAAGTGACGTTTATGTATGATACCAGTATACAGAGTAACAATGTCCGCACGTGCTTGGGGGATGATACAAAACTGGTGCCCGAGTTTGAATTCTAGGACTCGTACGGCCCGGGCGCAACATGATTCCTCCCCGTGCTGCTGGGCGCTCTCACGCTGCTCGTAGACGACGGTTGGTAGCTGGTAACACCAACGTTATCATCGGTTTGGTCGATATCTACTGAAGTGGCCCCAAAGGGGTTAATAGTCGTATATACCAGGTATAAGTCTTCTCTTGTTGTGGGCGCTCTTAAATCGGGTACAGTACGAGTATCCCACTGCATTAGAAAGCAAACATACTATTAATATTAATGTGTACGAACACGAGAACCGACTGATCTTGATTGCCTGCATGCTATTAATAGCAGCAATCATCCGAGCGGTGCGGTGCGGTTCGTTGCATTGGTTCGTTGCGGTGTGCAGTTGTGGCGTGCGGTGCATTGCGGACGAAAGCTGGACGGTTATCACTTGTTTCCGTTACTATTCCGCTTCTCCTGTACCCCCCCCCCCACCCCCCACCCCCCTTTCGCCGCTTGCTGCGGCCAAGGATCTTGCTGGGCGGTTTCATATGGCCTCGCAACAAAGGATGTAACCACGAACAGGTGCATAGTACGACATACGATACACTCGTACGAAGCCAGAACCGCACAACCCATTGCCTGGTACTCTGTTCGTATATACCGGTACCTGTTACCTGGCAAGCAGCTAACACTACTATTAATAGAGGCTTGTGATGCGTGATGTGTGATGGTGTGGTGTTGCTGGTTGGTGCGTTGTATATATACCAGCTGCTGTATGTTGTATACGTATACAGCGACGAGCGACGAGGCTACTCGTACTGCTGCTGTGATGAAATCAAGAGTATTTAGTATCTTGAGATCTCGTGCAGGTATCATCTAGGTTTATTACGGTGTGTTCGAATTTCGATCAACACAGCAGCAGCAACAGCAGCATCAGCAGCTGCAGTGTCGAGAAATGCCAAGCTTTTCGTCCAAGCGACTCACTTGGCAGAGAGCGCAGCCGTTCAGACGAGCCCAGCACTCGCTACAGAATACACAACCGCAGCCTATCGATCAACAGAAACAATCATACACAACGACAAGGAAAGGTTCCGTACATAAAAGTAGTAATATATCAGCTTTGTCCGTGATCCTCTCTCTGTGCTTTCACCTCTGTCCGTCTTGGTCTGCAGGCCCGGGAGTCCCGCCATCGTCTGGAGACACGCTCGCCATGCTTTGCCAGACACTCGGGCTTCCTTGTTGGAGGCGAGGGCTTCGTGGATCGCAAAACCTTCGCTCGCTTGGCCCTCGTGAGGTGTCTGCAATCTCCGCTCTGCTACTGCTGTCACTGCTACACTTCGAATCCCTAGTGCGGTATTGGGGGTTTCCATAATTTATGTTGGCGTGCCTGATTCTGGCGGTTTCATAGTTTCATCACGTGAAAACAATCCGACAATCAACGTTTTGGTCGTTCTCGACTTCTCGGCCCATCGCCCATGGTGCAAGCAAGCTGCAATGGCAATGGTGCGATGGTGCAATTACTTCCAAGGCGACGTCGCTCCGAATAACAAATAGTGCAAGCCATGAGTTGCCCAGAAAGTATACCGGTACCCGGTACCTGATAACCGCTGATAATGGCATCTGACTGAAGACCAAAAAAGATTGTCCACGTATTGACGGTCCGTCGCCAAAACACGAGCACCGGTCACCGGCATTCGGCCGACGTAATGCACATGAAAACCTACATACTGCAGTATATATACTACTGTACGAGTACCAGGTAGTTTACAGCAAGCGACCGTCAAGGCGATGTTTTAGAATATTGCCGTCGGTCACATACACCCCCGGACGGTCCGTCGGATACCTCTGCTAAAAACTGAAGTTCGCGCGGCCGCTCGACCAAAGTATATACCAGGTATGCCATATACCAGGTACAGCACTATAATACCACAGGTATTCTGCTACATACGAGTACCGTAATGTCCTCTGTGAACGCCCCGAGCATTGTAAACGCCCCCCTTAAAAAGCAAAACCGTCGGGGATCTCCGGGGATGCACAAAAACTATTAAAACGCCCATCGGGGCTAATTTTTTTTCCTTCTTTTGTTGCGCCCCCCCCTACCTTTGAGTTCGCCCCGGGGGTGTTAGTTTTTCGGCAACTTTTTTTTGCCGCCCCACGGGGCGTTCACATGAATCGAAGGCATTATTTCCGGCAACATTGGTGTTGTTGGTGTTGTTGTCGTTGTTGTTGCTACTGCCGTTCTGTTGTTTTATTTCCATCAACTTCAAACCGCGCGCCACCTCGGTACCCCTCCTGCCGACAAACATACGACGAAAACATCTACGAGAAAGCATCCAAGAAGAAGAAAGAAGAAGAAGAAGAAGAAGAAGAAGAAGAAGAAGAGCGGTTGAGGAAGCTTGCACCGTTCGCCGCCGGCGGAGGACACTCCCTCCGACACCCCCTCCGACACCAAGAAAGATCGGGCGAAACGAGAGGTACAGGCTAGAGGGGAGTCCGTGCCGGTATGAGTTTGTCGCAAGGGTTGAACCGGGTGACTATGTCCATGGACACGAAAACCTTCGGACTCCTCTCTACTGTATTATTATATCAATGGTCTGTGCCTCTCGTTTCGCCTGACCCTTTTTGGCACTGGAGGGGGTGTCGGGGGGGGTGTCCTCACCCGGCGGCGAACGGCACAAGCTTCCCCAACCGCCAACCGCCCTTTTCTTCTGCTTCTCGAAAGTCTTCTCGTAGATGTTGTTTAGGCCCGACATTGTGGCTTTCCAGCGAGAGAGGTCCGCGGCAAAGCTGGTGTTTGTTGTGTGTGTTCGTCCGGTGGGCGTTCCGAACAGAAAAAAAGAGACCAACCAATAAATACCCCGGGGAATTTTCTCCCCGCCCGGGGTATTTCTTTTTTGGGCGAAAAATCACCCCTCCCCCTCCCTACCTCTGAGAACGCCCCGGGATGTTCTTCTTTCACCAAAAATGTGTAGGCGCCCCGGGGGGCGTTACGGTACTCTTTACAGGGACAGAAAGACGCGGACCTGAACCCGGCACTTCGCGGCCCCCTTGCTGTCAAAAATCGGGCAATTTTGGGAAAAGAAAATGCCGTGACAGAGACGCTTGCAAATTTAACTACTAGGTTTTAGTGTGTAACACATCGCCAGCCGTACGCTGTGACCGCTATACGTTTTTTTTTTGGTGACCGACCCTTCATTCCCCACCTGTGCTTGCTGCTGCACAGACATCAGGATCGCACTTTCCTCGTCCAACTCCTCTCCCAAAACCTCGATGCCTTTGTGGAAAACCGAACCTCTCGCCGCATGGCAAGCTTCGACCAGAGGGCATTCATTGATCGAAGCTGTTCGTTATCAAGCTGTCATACAATCACCGGCTCCAGACGTCCAGGAAGAAAGGGTCAAACGTCAGGCTTGGTTGTCCAATCGAGCGACTACCTGATGTCTGCTTGCTTTTCCAGCAAGGCTTCCCTCTGACTCGCGCGTGATCAGCGTGGGAGTGCTGGCCCATGCGCTCGTCGGATACTACAATTATACAACTGGGTTTTTGGGGTCCCCGTGCCCCATATTTTTCTACTTTTCTGTGAACCCCGATCCCCGATGCAGACATCCCAAATTCTCAATAGGTACAATAAACCACGTTTTGTTACTTGGACACTCCGTTAACGGAGGCCGACACTGCGTGTACGAACAAACCTAGCCTGTGTGTGTGTCCGTAGTACTACAACATCGTCAGTAAAGGCTATGAGTATCCTTTGGCAGCTTTATAAATATATATACATATATATTTATTGTTGTCGGCAATGTCTGCCGAGAGATCGCTTCCTCCAACACATTGCTCGGGCGGGAATCTGCGGTAAGTAGCAGTCCCTCGGTGAAAGCTACTACTGTAGTATCACCGACAATGTCGATCGATTGGTGAATAGTGACTACCGATAGACACCTAAAACCTTCTATGGTGGCCTGGTAAAGCCACCGATGGACACAGTCCACAACGCACGTATCGTAAAATACAACTTACTCGGGTGCAGTATCGCTACAGCAGTACCTATACATTATCGATTTCCACCAATAGAGAATGATAGGACAGAGGACAGAGGACAGAGCGTATGTTGCGCCGCCTTATGGAAACGCCATACAACTAAAATTACAAATTACGTACCGGTTCGACCGAAACGTGAAATATTTCAATCAAAACTCAAAATTGCGTGCATATGATACGACCGTCTGGTGGAGAAAAAAAATAAAAGACGACATCCTGTACACACGCTGTTCTTGATAGTGTGCTTCTCACGCACAGGATACTGCGGTGCGTGGTGTGCGACACGGCAGCGTCGATTGTTTGTTCACGCACGTTAGTTTCCCCAACAATATGTATGTGCCTGATACACGGTACCCATCGAATGTCATTGATGATATGTACGTGTGGTTTGTTTATATGTGTACTCTAACTCGTGTGCACTTGCTCGTGCACTCGTACTCGCACGGTGACGTTCGAGTTTCGATATTCCCTTGATCACCAGGAAGATACGTACATGCAGGAACCTTGAAAAAAGGAAGCATAAGCAAACCACGGCATCAGGTGCATCCGGCTTCGTGGGTATCGGCTTGGGTTCTTGTATTGCGGGTACGACATTCGTACAGAGGGGTACTATACAGTGCGTGAGCTGCGCACCAATCTGAACCACACGTCGTAAGTAGGGTGTATCTGGTCTAGTTTTTTATGGAGGAAATTCCAGCAGAGAATTGCACGCGGGAGATATGAACTACCAGGTATCTGTGATGCTCTGCTGTGGGTAGTATAATGCCGCGGGGAGTTACAGTACGTTTGTTTTATAATGTTGCATGTATCTGCGTCGTACATACATACGTGTATACACTCACAGGTTACAAACAACAAATGCGTGCACGCGGTCGACATTGGTAAACGTATAGTCATCGCATGACGTTGCGACCTTTGAAATTGTTGAAATAACGACATGCAGAACAAACACGCAGCAGATATTCAGTAGCATGACGGGCACGCACGTAAGGACCTATGAATGACGTTATTGGTTTTTGGGGGTAACGCCTACCTACTACTTCAGACGGTATGCGTGAAGGCTTCTTTCAACGCATAGCAAGACCCTGTTCAATATTTATGTTAACATTTAATAAAGTCGAAGACAAGAATTCCCTACCTTGATCAAGTGGTGGGCATCCATACGAAACGCTCAGGTTTAGTTGTTGTTTTGATTTCACTTTTGTACAGTTGAAGTCAATGGAATTCATGAAAATACGCCGCAACAACCACTGATCGAAAAATCGAGAACATGGGGTCAACCGGAAACACGCTGGCTACATATCGGTTCATGTTTTAGAGATATATTGGTGTAGTGCAGAGATGATGACCTAGCGAAATCTCGATGGCAATCAAAATAGGGTGAACAGGGAAACAAGTAGTCAGCTCAATTTAACTCTTATAATTATTAAAACGGAAAGGACAATCCTAGCTCTATATATTGTGATTTACAGCTCGTACAAAGCAGCGTTAGGTAGGAGGTGATCCCTGCTGCTCTCTCGTAACGCTTGTAGCAGACACAGCTACGCGGGGCGCTCGAGCTAGACTATCTCGGATGTGCCGAACTCGCTTAAATGTCCGATCGAACTGGTGAGAACAGAAGTAGGCAGCAATACGTGCAGATCGGCCCACCGGCCCTATATGCTTCATTCATACAGCTTACGTGCCGCAATATATATTTGCAAGGATTGCGACTGCGTTGAGTGCTCAGTCCGGAGATGTACTCCAGGAAAAAGCTTACTTCTCCAAGGAAGGAGGTTTATATTCAACCAAGCCCGTGCTTTATTCAACCCATTACAGACATCCAGTGATCGGCGGCAGAGCTAAATAATATTACCAGGTACAACTGTACATAAAGTAGATGTCCGTAACATGGGCCTGTACCAATTGAGGCCCACGTTTTCTAATCCCCGGTACCTCCGCGTCATTTACTTGGAATTCCCTGGATGTTTGTTTATAAACAGGCGCCTAACGCGGGCGCGTCGTGTTAGCTACTCAGCGCCACGACCAGCACTGCCAGCTTGTTCCAACCTGGATCGGCGTTTCGTCGCCCCTGCTGCGATGCGGGCATCTTGTAAACATTCCTGTAGGACTTGAAAAAGGTGCTGAATCGCCTCCATTGTCTTCGGGCATGCGAGGGGTGTCTCTCTCGATGGTAGACAACAACCTAAAACAAGACTGCTTAAACTAACAAGTATCAGTCGAACACGGTGGTCCCAAACTCAGCGTCGTTGCCAGCAAATGGTTGGCGCCCAAAACGCGGAGATACAACGGTTTTGTCCCCGGTTGAGCTCCGTTCTCTCTCTTGTTCGTTTTTTGGATGACGGTGACCTTCCCATTATCCTGTGCGCGAAACGAACAATGCAGGGCGTCCCCACACCTTGCGCAATTACCGGATTTCCCGCGGAATTAATTTGGAACACGCCGTTTTTAGGGTCTTGGTTTCTGTGTGCAGCAATGAAAATGCACCGCCGCTACGGCAACGCAGTATTTGTTTTATACCAAGCATACTTATAACCAACCGGCATTGTTGATAACAATATGTGTTTTTTCCGGAGTCCGATACCAGCAGTGTGTCCAAGCTCGTCCTACGTCCAACAAACGAGGGGACCACGTGAACCAAGGCATACGTCGTCACATCTACACTATAAAATACTTCAGACAGATGTAAGAGAAGGTTGGTGATTGTTTGCGCTGGGTCATGGCCTGGCAGCGCTTGACACAGCAACTCAAAATGGAAACGGAACGTGCAGTTACTACAAGGCTTATAGAATGATGTAATGGATAATTGAAATAACCTAAGGTCATGCACTACGTTGGAAATGAGTATCTTACTACCAAACAACGAGTAGGCTGCAGACCAGGCTGTCGCAACTGTTGTTGTTGTTTTGAAAATTGGTCACTTGCTACATGAGGGTACAGGCCTCTCAAAGCAGATGGCATAATTGTCTTCGACTGCCACGATATACGTACCAGATACAAGTATCATTTAAGGAACAGTGGCTCGCTGGACTGGCTTTTTAGCACAGTAGTAGCGCAAGTGAAAGCCGCTTTCCCCGGATACAATGCAATTTAGCTTTTTGTGCCGATTATACCCAATTCTAAGTTGGTGTTTGGTGCTAAGTTGGTGTTTGGTGCTAATGTTAGCGTGTACGACGTGAATGATTCGCAAGGCCCGGCTGGGGTTGGTAAAAACGGCGAGTCAACTGGCGTGACTTTGGTTAAACTTGTTGTTTTGTTCGGACACACGTGCTACGACAGGATAAGCACGGTGTGGCGCACATATGTATGACTGACGTGGCTCCTCAACTGAAGAGGTACTCAAAATTAGTGGAGACTCATTTATGCTGTTGAATGGGACTGGGGACGCTAGAATGATATCCATAATACTCCAACACCTATCGCGCTTGGTGAGCACAACCTCTCTTTCGCCCAAACTATCGCTAATTCACACACTAATAAAATACAAACAAACGCAAACACCAAACACACACGTCCCAGACATTCGCGCGGACCACAAAAAACAGACGCACATGCATCACGACTCCAACCACTATTGTTAGCAAGGGTGAACTTGAAGCATCCAAAGACAAAACCGTTCCCGTGTGCTGCCGACTACCAGGCATATGGCAGGTGGTTGCAGACGAGAGAACAACCACTGTGCACTAACAAGGACACAAATTCGAGGAAAGTATCGTAGCTAAGAGCTTCTTTCCAACAGATTCACCACTTTATCAAGCAGGACGAGCCGCGTCAGGTGCATCTACTAACATAATGGAGGACAACGATATAGCCGCCAGAGCGTGATTGCAGTGTCCCCGCTTTCCTCGTCAACGTATCTCGACAGACAAACGGTAATATGACACCCACTCATTTGTAAACCATACTAGCACATCTAACCACCGCAACCCCAATCCCTGCAACGGCAAGTCCCCGTACACGCACACGTTGCAAAAATACGCACGAACAACAACAATCACAGGCACATACAAATAACACTACAGCACAGGAGTTCCACACACACATATCCCAAAGCACCCAGCAGGCACAGAACGACATAGACAAAACCTTGAAAGGTAAGGCCACTTCGCCGCTTGGAGCACTTGCGATTACCCACCCTCTCGACAAGAACAAACCACGGCACGTCCGCCCAAGTTGCAGTATCTAACTCCCGGGGTCAAAATAAATGTAAGCCCCTCTTGCTCAAGGTGTTCACCTGGCTGTAGACGTGTGCACGCTATCCGAAGCCACAAACAGTACGGCAAACATCTGCCTTATTAGTTAGGTTAGGTTAGTGAAGGAGGGCAAAGTCGGTTCCCAGGGCATCGGACACGCGGTAGTCCTCAACACTCCCGCGGAAGGCGTCATATCCCTCAAACACCTCGGCGCCGTTTTCGTCCACCACCGGGCGGGCAGTCTCGCCCAGGATTCCGGACAGGTGCTCGTTGTCGACGGCCAGGCCGTCAAGCCCGACGTCCATCTGCCAGAACTCCAGGTCGGGCAGGATGCGGCCGTCCCAGTTGATCTCGCCGCCGACCTGGTAGCCGAAGCCGGCGTTGAGGCGCAGGTCGATGGTGGGGGTCATGATCTTGAAGATGGCGTGGATCGACTGCACCTCGGCTAGGCCGTGTTCGGCGATGTACTTGGCGCACCAGTCGGGCGCCGCCATCTGGTCGAAGCTGAGGACCCAGTCCTCGAAGCTCGCTGCCTCATCGCCACGCAGCTGGCGATCTCCCTGGAGCATTTCGGCGTACATGCGAGCCCAGAGCTTGTCCCCGCCAAACTGTCGGCACTCCACCGGCAAGTTCGACCCGGAAATGTAGATCTTGTCTTCAACAAACGCATCCCTGGTAGGGACGAGGAGCTGGCCGGCGTCCTGTCCGTTCGCGGAGGCTATGAGACCGCCGTTAGCGAGGCAAACAGCTTCTCTATTGGGGCAGCCGCTGGTGACGGTGGTGTATGGGTCTTTGAACTCCACCACGAGAGAGTTGCCGTCCGAGATGACGCTGAGGCCCGT
>JAYJME010002300.1:0-14009 GCA_036873775.1 Costaria costata
GAAAGATAAATGTGCAATTCGCCGCATGCAACGTGGCTTTGACTCGTATGACAAAGTTTCTAGACGTGACCAACTCAATAATGTGCTGTTGTTGATCTTGCGCCAGCACCGTACCAACTCAACTTCCACTACAGTATCCCGCAACAGGAGGTGATCAATCTCCTGCCACCTAAATACGTGGTGGCTACATAAAGCGTACACGGGCGATGAGTCTATACTTCGTCATTGGTCTTCTGACTTCACGTGCATGCGGAACGTACATCTCCCATTTTTGGTCCTACGAGTACCTGTACGACACTTCGCAATTATTTGGCCCATGAAAATACTGCTGTAGACTACTGATATAATACGTACTTCGGTACCAGGTATGATACAGCAGTACAGCTGTACTGTTGTATACAGCGGTTCAATTCAGCTATCATGCTTCGGTATATACTCGGAACTACGCCCCGCTAGGCTACCAGGACGCTCCGCGAGGCAACCACAACATACATAAAGACCGCTGTCCTGCATATGATTGCAAGACTCTTTAAATGTCCGTAGCTATAATACCATGCATCTCATACTCGTACCTCTCATTCTTTCAAATCTACCTGCTCCAATCTCAGTCTCAAAGTGTGGGGTATTCATCATTCTCAAATCAATATAAAATTGAGTCAGGAACGGAAATTTCAGCCAGCAATCAATAAATTAATACGTGCCTGATGAGGGCGTGAAACCCTTGCTGGCGGCGCGTTAGTCGCTTCTCCTTGACTCTCGCTCGGTTCGGACGGCGCCTCCTCTTGCGCCCGTGCTCCACCCCCCAGCCGATGATGCAGACTCCTCCGCCAGCCCCCACCTTCACTCTCTCCTTCTCCTCCTCCCTCGGGGGCAATGTCCCCCCCGCTTTCCAATTATCCTCCCCTTCCCCGGCTCCTCGTGCCGGCCAAGTAACTCCCTCTCTCTTGCTTTCCTCTTCTCCTGCGCAAACTAGACCCACAGTCTCAAGCATAAAGCCTGGCTAAACCGGGGTATTGCGGCGGCGGCATTGACAGCGGCGGCGGTAACGACGGCGGCGGCAGCGGCGGTAGCGATGACGGCGGCGGCGGCGGCGACAGTGGTAACGGCGGCGGCGATAACAGCGGCGGCGGCAAGTGCGCTCGGTTGTCACGGCAAGCGCAGCAATCTTCTGACAGCTGCTCCTCTTGCGGACGGGGCGTATGGAGTAGCTGCTGCCTCTGCAACTGCTGTGCTCCATCGCCATCGCCACCAGTGCCGAGCGGATCTCCAAGCTGTGGCTCAAACGTGGCGTTGCTGGGATCGCGCTGCTGCTGCTGGGGCGACATCTTCTCTCTCCTCTCCTCGTGTATAACCAAAACTGCCTCTTCCATCTTCGCACGACCTCCGCTTGAAGCTCATGCTCCTCGTGGAGAATCCGAAGCCTCTTCTTCATGGCCGGCAACTCGAGTTCCGATTTCGCTCGGCTATCCATCTCAAACTCCCAACGCCAACCTCGAGCCATGGTGGGCTCTGCTGCATACGATGCACACAAAGTCGCCTCTCCAAGTCCGATCTCTCGCTGAAGTTGCTGGGTCGTTATGTTAATCTTCAGCAGCTTTTTTTCTTCTACCATATAACCCACGCTTTCCCTCACCATGCCAGCGTCCTCGTGACCTGACATGATGGGCTCGGGCAATCCTTCCCTCTGGAATTCCCTCTGGAACGGCCAGCGCTCACCAATAGAAATCACCGATCGCTTCACTAGTGTGTTGATTGATCTATAAAGGTGTACACGCAGTTGGCACAGGGGCGCGTCGTGGTGGCTCAAGATAGCAGTAACATATAGATTATTTCTTGTATTATTCCCGAGCTGTCGAGCTGACTCGGCCAAAACCTCGAGTGAGATCGGGTGGGCTCGCACATTATCCCGATGTCCCATGTCCCACAACAAGAATCCCTATCCAGTATGTGGAATTCCTCACTATACGATGGATCTTATGCGTTGTGGTACTGAGCACAATCAACAGATGTACACTGCGAGTCCCTGTCATACTCGTCAGGTTCGGGAGCTCTGTCGCCACCGAAGGCTGCCTTCAAGTGGTGCTGCTCGGTGTGCATGGCTGCGAGCGGGAGGCAAGACGCACGAGATTCAAAAAGCGACACGTACCGACGAGCCTCTCGTGATGCCCCGTGCTCCCTTTTCATCGGTTATCCAGGCGTAGGAAACCCTACTTTAATCAAGTGAAAGCACATGCGACACGAACCGACGGCCTCTCAAAAGCATGCGACACGTACCGACGTCGTGCGCCGACATAAAAAAATCGCCTTTTCCGTTTCATGTTTCCAAATGCGTATCCCCCCACAACAAAGCTATTTCTTCGATAGAGAAACCCGAAAAATGAATGGAGGTTGGGGGTATGTACAGTACTACAGTAAGAGTTTCGAAAACATCGCTAGGGCCTGCAGGGAGGAGAGAGGAGGAGATTCAGACGAGCAGACCTTCGTAGATCTTGCGGCCCTGCACGTTCATGGACGCCGATGAGGGCAAGGAGCCAAGGGATGGCGTGCAACCCTTTGCTCCAGCGGACGAAGAGCATCCCGAGGGGTCGAGTGACGAGGACGACGAGGAGGAAACGGAGGGTGCTGGCACCGGACGAGTTCGCCGATCGGACGGCTTAGCTATGCTTGACTACGATGATGAACTAGACGCTGGTGAAACAACACTGCCCCTGGAATGCCCACCGGGTTATGCCCTGTCCTGCACAGCTCCTCCGGCCCTTGATCCATCACTCGTGAAGCGGCACATCATGCTGCGCCGTGGGTTGGGATGCATGAAGGGCTTCATCACGCGACGGGCACAGGCCCGAACGCGCCAGCATTACGTCTACAGGGTGCTAATCGAGCGAACCGGTGCTACGGTCAGTATGAAGCTTCCCCTCGAGAAGTACAATGTTGTTGACGAGGCCGCGGCAGAAGGTGCTTGGGTGCTACTGGAGAAGTCTAATGCGCTTTCAAAAATGCTTCAACGTGAGCTATTGGCGGCACCACAGGAATTGGGCAGGGGCGACATCGACGGCGACGGTGGCACTGATTGTGGCAAGGAGGACAACGAGGAGGGGGACAATGGCGACGAGGAGGGGAGAAAGGAGAGCGGGGGGGGAGGAGAGGTTGGTGACATCGAAGGAAGCTGGTTTGGAAAAGGACAGCAGCAGTGGTAGTGACAGTGGGGACGGGGAAGGCGCCGGCAAAGAGGGGGAGAAGAATGACGACGAGGAAGGGAGGAAGGACTCGGGTGGGAGCGGAGTAGATGGTGACAACGATAGTGATCTCGGAGAAGGCAGCGTTTGCGATAGCAGTGATAGCGAGGTAGAGGGTGAAGGCGGGGAAGAGGTTCCTGACGCCATTGGCGGGACTCAGCACTCACGCAAAGGGAAGGGGCGTAAGCGGAAACGTTCCAATTACATTGCTGAGCACGTTTCCTCAAGGCCAGTGCCCACCAGCAAGAGTACACGCGGAGGAGCTCGGACGTCGAACGTGCGTATGCTTGACCAGTGACGGGTGTACAGTCAATAGCGGCATTTCTATGAGTGAACAAGTTTTCAAAAACAAAATAAGAAATCCGCGCGATTTGTGTCCGGCGAATATAAGAAACAGGCTCAGTAAGAAAAATAATTAGAAAAATTAATAAAGAGGAAATCCAGGCTGAGCTCAGATCCCTGTTTCTTATTAGGTGTCCTGTATGTACTGCACTACGCTTTTCATGGGAGTGAGCAGAATATTGTGCCAGAGAAAATAAATGATCCGGTGGTACGGGTTGGACTGTTCAGCCATAATAATGTTTCCCCGACGGGGCTCCTCCGCCATCGTAAGGAGCTACTACGCAATATCGTTGGGTTCCATTAATATTTTAAAACATACCTCGTTAGATATACGTCACCCGTTGATTGTGCCCGAGTAGACCTTACCACGTTTGTCGAGAAAATGGTTGTCACACACTGTTTACGAGAGACAAAAGGGCTTCATGCTAACCAATGGTTGATTGGGTCTACGTAGTAAGGGCTGTACGGGTTAGCTCTGTTTGTCTCGTACACAGGATGTGTATACAATTTTCTCGAATAAGTGGTAAGCTACCCTCGATTGTGTATCGAGGTACAGCAGTAGTAACCATTTGAGAACGTGCCTTTTTTTCTTCAAATAACGGTATTTGCCGTCCATTTTTTGTGACATAAAAAAAAAAGGTCCGAAAATCTCAAAGTGAAGATCCATATTTCCATCTCCCATCTTTCGTACCGTATGCCAAGCTGTGGAAAAAGAGGCCAGCCCGACATAGACAGCTGCATAGGCGTGGCCTGGCAGGAACACCCGGCCCGATCGAGCACCTTGTACCCGGAGCACTGGGGTTGGACGTACCCGGAAAGGCTTGACAATTGTCTCTGCTTTCTGTTTAAAATCTGCAACTGATTGGTCGAGTTTCGTTCGCCGGGAAAACTTTCACCAGCACCGGGGGGGGCTCCGCACCCGTAAACTCTTGTTGGCGTCCATCCTGGGACCCAGGGTGAGCATTCCCCGGGAACATAATTTTATTTAGAGGCTCGCGGCCCGCGGGGTGTGCAGTGCATTTGGTGTGGTTGTCACTCAGCTTTGCAAGCTAGGTAATGCGCCGGGTGCGCGTGCTTTCATTTAGAGTTTGTAGGACGGGCTGCACTTTGAGAGCCCACACCGGGAAACAGCACTGCTGGTGGCCAACAAGCACGACGCCATTACCGACGTCGTGCTCACAACATATGTTCAGCCTCAGCGGCGTTCTACTGCAACTACATACCAATACCCTCTGAGTGTATACTGTAGTAGTGCGATTACCAGGGGTAGGGTGCATGATATAACCCCCCCCTCTCCCTCAATATGCAAGCTTTGGTTAGTTTTTTCAGTCATATTAGCCGACAACTGCATAGAGTACACTCACGTAGGGAGGAGGTAGGTAGTACTAGGTACTGCTGTACGTGCTTCGTGAGCGTTCTAATGGGTTTGTGGTTTTTCGGGCTTGGTAGTTTTCAGTTATTTTGGTTCGGAATTGTTTCTGGTGGAGAGTACAATGTGTTTTTGGTGAAAAGAGTTTCGGGAGTAAAACAATACGAGATCGTTGAGTTTTTGGTCTTTACTGATCAAAATGTGTTTTTGCTTTTTTGTATCTTGGACTGTGTTGTTTTATTTTGACATTGAATTGAGAAAAAATGTGTCTGCTTTTTTTTAGTGCAGAAGATTTGGGAGACTGCTATCTTTGCTTGGTTGTTTGGTGTTCAGAAAGACAGTTTTTTTCTATCATTGATCGGGCGTTACGTTATCTTTTTATTTGAATCGAGAAAACACAACAGGTGACATCAGCCTGTGGTCATTATCAATACAGCTCCATGTAGGCACTTGCTGCTGCGCCACAGAGGTAGCAGGAAACCTAAAGAGCTGCTCATCAGCAGGGTATTGTTTTCTTTTGGCTTGGTTTCATTATTTATGGAGATTGATACACATTGAGGGGTATAGCATCGGAACTACTGTGCAGATATATTGCTTTTGTCGGGCATATTTCATCCAGCTGATTGCCGTTTGATTACCGGGGCAGATGCCTCTAGCTACGGCAGCTGAGCTTTGAAAAATTGCAAGGCTTTAGGGTTCGCACCGCATGTTTTATTTTAGGAACTTGTTTTGTATGATATTTGGGCTGTGTTTTCGGGATATGTTTTTGGAAAATGAAAGGGTGGCATAATATGATAGATGAGGAATTATTTTGATTGGTATGGATATTTTGAAGGTTGGAGTATAATAAGATGGCTTTGTTCTCGGGATGTTATTGTATGATAACAACAGAAAACACGTTGTTGTTTAAATGCATCGGATATCGGATATTGGTGGTTTGGGTTTGGATCAGTAACGGATAGGAGGAACACTAGCAGTAGTAGGACAACGCCGTAATCAGGGAGACTGTGAGATCACGTGGTTGATCTACCGTATTCAGATTATCATCGGATCTACGGTTAGTTGTGCATTGCTGTGATTGGTGGAACCGTCTGCGGATTCTAAATAGATTATAGTTGATTCATCAAAATCGGAAGATCATATATATGATATTGAATGAACGTATGCCCATCGAGGCACTCCTCTTCTGCAGTCGGTTTGTTTACTCTGGTTTGTGTGTGTTGCTTTTCTTCATGGGACAATAATAATACGACGATAAATCTGGAATTATTTCCTCTACCCCGCCTTATGGCGGGACCGTGCGCTACCCACCCCAGCTCGTGAGGAAGGCAGGGCGCCGAGCACCCCCGTACCTGGTTGTCTCAACAGGTTCGTCTTATCACGAGAAATAAGAAAATTGACCGAATTAACGGTTCTCAGGGTCGGTTGCCATACTGAATCCCATTTAGTAAGCAAGAAAAAAAAATAAGAAAGCGAGCCTCGACGCCAATTTTACGTTTAAAACTTTCCTACTACTGCTGTATACATACGTACGTAGCGTAGCATGTCACGAGAAATAAGAAATTTGACGGAAGAAAGTAACGGTTCTCAGGGTCGATTGCCGTACTAAATCCCATATATTAAGCAAGAAACAACATAAGAAAGTGAGCCTCGACGCCAATTTTACGTATCACTTTCCTACTATTAATACGTACTGTCTACATACGTAGCGTAGTAACGTTCGCACACCAAGAAAATTATGATACACCGCAGTGTACGTGGTGCAGGCAAACGGCGACAGCAGGAACCTATGAATGCGGGATCTGCGTCTGCGGCGGGGGAAGCCGTCGACACGGCCTCTGCAGCCGGCATTGATCCCCATGGAAAGCCACCTCCGCAGCCGCTGCCGCCACCGAATTTCGTCAAATTCCAGCGGTATCACCGAGACGGCAACGGCCTCCGCTGCCGCTTCTTAGTTGGCTAACAGTAGTAGCCTCGCCGAGTTCGCGGCGGCTAATAAAGCCGTTGGAGTCGGACTGCCCACTCCAGCGGGGACGCCTAGTATGTTGGTGCTTCGCGAAACAAGTCGGTTGGTGGAGGATTTCAACGAGCCGGGTGTGTTCATTGCATCTTACTTCGGTCTTTCGCCCCACGGCCTGGGTGGCCGCCTCGACAAGCGTGCACGCGCTCTATCTCACAACTTTGGGGTTCTCAATTTATTTCTCCTTGTTTTTCTCGATTTCAACCTTCTTGTGTATACAATACTCTCAAATGCGTATAGTTTTTGCTACTTCCTGTTGCTTATCTCTAATCGCTACGTGTCACTATCCTTGTTATATATTCACGTTGCGAGCTGAGCTTTGCAATCAATTACGCGCTCGCTCATGTCGCTGCCCCGGGATATCAAATAATGGGGATTTAGATCGAGGCTGAGGTTAACCCAGACGATTCTATAACATTATTGATTTTTAAATCGAGGATTTCGTCGAAACTCATATTCGCAAGCTGCAATATTACCAAAGATACTTCAGGTTCTTCATCCTCTTTAGGGTTTTAGGAGAGTTTCGCTGTTTGTTTAGTATCGCAGGTGGAAGGAGAAAAATAAGTAAGTCATACAGGTTCGGGGCGGGGGCCGCGGGAGCGGGGATGGGGAGGGATTGAAATGGACTGTTCTATAGGCATTGAGCAATATACCGAGCATTATTGTTGGGTACCTGGCAGTTTTGAAACTATTGAATTGCGCCAGGTATTGAACACTTATGGTCGTTCCCAGAGTTATGTTGATACTTCGTATTTGTATTAGTGGCCTACGATACGCCTGATATTGGTATGGGTGGGCTTTGATACGCCTATTAATATACTTCGTACGAGTAATACAATAAAAAAATGTGTACCTGGTCCACTACAGTACCTTCCGGCGCATAGGTTCCGATTAATTTATCTACACGTACGCGAACCATGTAGTGTACATATAGGCTTATTGTGGGAGTTGCGCTTTTGAGACAAAACATTTGGCACATTCAGGGCTCCTGAACTATTGGGGCTATCCAGAATAATTCCACGTACACCCTGAACGTAGATACTTCCAGGTTTCATGCAGGCGTCATTACTAATACAGGCACGCGAAACAAATGCGGCGGGTCCTGAGAACATACTTCATGGCTTTGGAACGCTCGTACATCTGATCGAATGGTGAACACACGGGGAGAGACCGAAATGCCCTATTTAATACAGATTCCATCGGGGACAGGAGAAATGGGAAGACCATTCGCACCGCACTTGAACTGAAAAAACTCGTTACTCACACGCATCCCACTTTGCGCATCCCACTTTGGTGCATGATCATATGGTAGGAATGTGCACGTCAGGCATATCTGTTCATAGTGCTTTATATAGGATACTCTGGCTAGGTTGGATTTATGGTGGTGGGAAATGGGTTGGGGGAAATTCAGTGTGGCGGGATTTATGGTGGTATTCCGCCGCCCGTTTTTCTTCCATGGTGGTTCACTTCATCTGCATGTGTTCTCTACAGGTATACGTCTTGTGTATTTCTCTCCGCGAGAAGGGGAGGTAATATATACCTGGTACGTGTTTTATGTGGATTTCTACCTGTGCCTGAGCGCGTGAGCATGGTCGCATCTTGTGAGTTCCGTCAACGCTTCAGAGGCAAAGGAACGATTTCTCCACGAGTCTAACCACGGGGCCTCGCCACGGGCCTCGCCACGGGCATCGCCACGGGTTTCACCGTGAGGATCGCCACGGGCATCGCCACGGGTTTCACCGTGAGGATGGCCACGGGCATCGCCACGGACATCACCGCGGGCATCGCCACGAGCATCGCCACGGGTTTCACCGTGAGCATCGCCACGGGCATCGCCACGGGCATCGCCACGGGGTTCACCGTGAGCATCGGCACGGGCATCGCCACGGGTTTCACCGTGAGCATCGCCACGGGCATCGCCACGGACATCACCACGGGCATCGCCACGGGTTTCACCGTGAGCATCGCCAGGGACATCACCACGGGCATCGCCACGGGTTTCACCGTGAGCATCGCCACGGGCAACGCTACGGGCATCGCCACGGGCATCGCCGTGATCATCGCCACGAGCATCGCCACAGGTTTCACCGTGAGCATCGCCACGGGCATTGCCACGGGCATCGCCACGGGTTTCGCCGTGGTTTTCGCCGTGGGTCTCTCCGTGGCCTCTCCGTGGCGGTTGTCTCGCAGTGGAACTAGCCGTGGGCATGTCCGTGGGCATGCACGTGGGCCTCGCCGTGGGGAATACAGTGGTCATTGCTGCGGGGGTCGCCGTGGGCATTGCCACGGCAAGCGTCACGGGCATCGCCATGCCCTGCGCTGTGGACGAGAGCACGCCGCCGGGCTTGCCGCGGCAAACCGCGACTAGCCACGGAACACGCCGCGGATGCCCGCGGCTGCCCCCGGCAAACCGCGGACACTGCCGCGGCATGCCACGGAAAAGTAAAATAATGTGCATCCGTGGAGGCGATTTTGCCCGCTCTAAGCAGTACTGTAGTAACAACAGCAATAGTTGCTTCCAAGCACGAACGAGACACCAAGACCTCGTGCTTTGCCGAAAGAATCTGACCCTCCTGCTCAATCGGACTGCATCTAGCTGCGAACTTGTCGGCACAAACGTGGGCCTCTGGACTACACTGTGGCCCTTGGATTCCTCTTTCCAGGCACAGTTAGTGCCACACAGGTATTATTGTTGCACACACTCCTCAGCCATCTCAACCTCGTTTGGGCATGGAATCAGCACTCAACCAGATGGTGGCTGTTCTGCTGCATAGAGCAGTATCGCCTTAAAGCTGTCACTGGAATGCCTTCTCCTGGTTTTCTCCGGATAGGGCGACTGTCGGGTATTCCATGACAACCGACCCATCCCACACAAGCTCTACAAAATAATAGCAGTGCCCCCGCTTCACAGCTCTGACTATACCAAACACAGTCGGGAGACATCGTTGTTCAGCATAGCAGGCGCCCAAGCGCCAGAACAGATACAACCACATCGCCATACTGTGACTACGCTCTTAGTAGCATCCTGCGCCGACGCGTGGTACGATAGGGCATGCCTTACTTTGCTAGCCTTCGAGCGTTTTTTGGCCGAGCCGTTTCTGGCTGACAGAAATCCCCAACTGAGGAGAGCTACACAGTACCAAATCTCGTTCGGGTTTTACTAATATTAATACTATTAATACTGTACATGCCTCGTCATATGCCTGCTCTACCATCACCTGGTATACAGCAGTAAGCCATGGGGTGGTTCTTCGGGTTCAGCCTGCAATTTTTCTCAGATTCGGGTTCAGGGTAAGGTATACATTGTAGGTCCTCAAGCGGCGAGCCTCGGGGACGCTCGGCGCACTTCTACACGGTGGCATGCGTCCGGCCACCAAAGCCACCATGTATCAAAATCCATCTTGATATTTTTTCTCTAAAACTAAACGATACAAAATGGTACCCATTAGCCATTCACCGGGATCAAATTGGGTCCCATGGGGTCCTGCGGGATACCGTTGTACTCCGATAGGAAATCCAACTTTCGATCTGATACAGCAGTATGCACTACTGCACTGTACCAGGTTCCTGGTACGTACGAGTACGCGCCTTTTTTTTGCTTGTGTGTTTGTTTGTTTGTGATATGTACTTTGTTCGCGTTTTGGATACCAATACATGATCTGGGCTGAATAGTATCCCCCTGGGACGCCTGGGAGACCGTTGCTTTCTTTCCGTTACATCTTATTAAGTTTGTGCATATTATTCCAGTGTGTATTGGTACCAGTTAAAATTCATACAGCAGGAGTACTTCGTATTTGTGTTACAGCAGCCGATATTCAACCTAGTACGTCCTTGCACGCTACTTGTCATTTGAAGCTCATACACAGTATTGCACTTCGTTGTTGTGTTACAGTAGTCGGCTTCCCTGCACGTTAACTGCCCTTACTGTATTCGACCCTTCGTTGTTCGTTTCCTGTCATTTTAAGCTCACGGAGTACTTTGTATTCTATGCTACCGTGATCGGTAGTCAACCCACACTTCCTTGTACGTTACCTGTCATATGGCTACTGTAAGCGCAAACAGTACTTCGTATTTCTGTTACAGTGGTACTTGCAGTCGGCACCCAACCTTGTACGTTACCTGTCATTACTTTGTTTTTGTGTCACCTGGTGCTGTAGACGGTACGCAACACACCTTTCCTTGCACGTCACCTGCCCATATTCGTATTTGTATTACTGTGTATTCGGAACGCAACCCACCTTTCCTACAGTAGCACGTTACCTGTCATTTTTCTCATCCTTGTACTACGTAGGCTACCTGCCATTGTACTTCAGGGGGCTTCTCGGGGTCCAGACCGTATTCTTTTACAACATTAAAGCCTAAATCGCCCCCCTCACGCAGCGTCGAAAGCACACCAACAACGAGGTTTTGAAAGCGGCATCATACTTATACTTACCAGGCAATACGTTTCTCGTTTATCATTACACTGCTGTACTGCACCTGTACGTTAAACCATTCTGTAGGGTGATACAGTAGTACAACAACGAAACGCCCTATGCACGCGAAGGATGTAATTGTGCTGTAACTACTGTTGTTCAGTTGTTCAGGTGATTTTGGTATCGCTGTCTTCATCGCTCAGGGAGCGTCAGCAGGACTACCGCTAGCACACCACCCGCCCACTCCCCACTTCGCCGCGTAACCAGTCCGGCTCTTCTCCAGATTGCAGGGACCGTGTACCTACGTACGCACGCACGGGGGTTCTCACCATCATTCGAGATAAACTCGTCGCAATGCCGGGACTAGGCTCGATCTCTGTAGCAGCGATTCTCCTTTGGATACAGGCCGTCGTGCTCCATGCACCTTCTACCACCGCCAACATAATCTCCGAGCGGCATCTTCCAGAGACTCCTACGGGCAAGGTCGCCTTTCGCAGGGACCCGCCCGCCTTCGATGGCAAGGTGAACATTGCGCGTACATATTATATTTACGAATAGTACGCGCGATCGAATTATCCCACGCAGCTTACAAAAAGTTGAGTTTCGACGAAATCCTCGCCCTCACAGCTGACGTTTTTTTATTAATACTGGTAATTAGGGTTGGTAATCAACCCAAAAACGGCCTTGATTTGATTATTGATTATTTTGAGTGTTTTTTGCTTGATTAATCATGATTATTTGATTATAATCATGTGGTCGTGATTAAATCATGATTGTAAAAATTGATTGATTAATCATGATTATTTGATTATTTATAGAGAAATGGAAGGCATTTTCATGCCGGTATAATATTTCACACCTCAGACAGCTCATGAGCTAGCTCATCTATCGTGTATAGCTCAACCCTTCAAAACATGTGCACATGAGCTACCGTCTATAGCTCAAGCCGCGGAGAATATGTGTAGCTTATGCAGCTCATATAGCTCATTTTGGGCCAAATGAGCTAGCTCATGTAGCTCCTATAGCTCACCCTGGGCAATTATGTGCAGATGAGCTATCCTGTATAGCTCAGGCTTTCAAAACATGTGCAGATGAGCTACCGCCTATAGCTCAAGCCGGGGGAAACATGTGCAGCTCATGTAGCTCCTATAGCTCACCTTTTGAGCAACTCGGTGCAGATAAGCTATCCTCTATAGCTCAAGCTTTCAAAACATGTGCAAACGAGCTATCGCCTATAGCTCAAGCCTGGAGAACATGTGCAGATGAGCTATCGCCAATAGCTCACTCCGGGAAAACATAATCGTAGCTCATGCAGTACGTAGCTCATTGCAGCTCTTTCCCGGCGCAACATGCCTATAACACATAACACCCTCACTTCGGCCTATATTTACTCCACTTTGAATAAAATCTAGAACCTTGTGCAGAAAATTATCAGCTTCTTGTTTCTTAACTTACGTTTTTTGTCCAATACTGAAATCAAGTAAGTATTATTTATTTTTATGCCTCCTGGTCAACTTAATTTTGTTATTTTCGTATTTTCGTTTTGATACTCACACTCATACTGAAATCAAGTAAATAAAAGTCTCGTCCTGGTCAAGAGATCTCGAAACGAAATAAAAAGTATCGTGTTGATACGTTATACCTGGTACGTATTTTATACGTATACGTAGTACGTATTTGTATTTGTCGAATACAGCTCATGAGCTAGCTCATCTCAAGCTTCGAAAACAAGTGCAGATGAGCTATCGCCTATAGCTCGAGGTTTGAAAGCATGTGCAGATGAGCTACCGCCTATAGCTCAAGCTTTGAAAACATGGGCAGATGAGCTATCACCTATAGCTTAGCCTGGTCAAATATGTGCAGATGAGCTACCGCCTATAGCTCAAGCCGGGGAAAACACGTGTAGCTCACGTCGCTCCTATAGCTCATCTCGGGGCAGATGAGTTCATGTAGCTCCTATAACTCACTCTGGACATTTATGTGCCGCCTATAGCTCAAGCCGGGGGAAACATGTGCAGCTCACGTAGCTCACGTAGTTCACCGGTGAGCTAGTTGTAAAAGGAGCTATTCGTAGCTCGAGCTACAGTGAGCTGATCCGTCCGGGGTGTGAAATATTTTCAAAAACTTGAAAAATATGTTGAAAAAAACATCAAGTCACTTGTGAGGTCGATTTTACAGAGAAAAGGCAGCTTGGTTGGGAGCCTGATCTGGCCTTGGGGGGTGTCTGGGCGGTTTCTTATTCTTCTGGGCTGCAGTGCGATGTGGCAAATTCTTATCTTCCGATACCTTGTAATTACCCAAGTTCTAATTCTTATTTCCTCCTCGAGTTCAGCACAAATGCTTAGCTGTAAATTCTTAATTTTCGCACAATCTCAACCTCAAATTCTTAATTATCAAATTCTTAACATCTGTCGCGTGCTAGTCTATCTTGGTATATAATTCGTAGTAAAGTAAATACTGCTGTATGATACGTACATCGTCATAAGTCATAATATCATGGTGAATGGTGAACGCTTGAACCCGGAAATTCCGAAGCTTAAATTCTGACCATACGCGGTACGCGGTACAATACGCGGTACGTGGTATGTTTTTTTTTTTTTTTTTTTTTTTTTCCTTCCCATTTATTA
>JAYJME010002301.1:0-14009 GCA_036873775.1 Costaria costata
CGGGTGTTATCCGGAGCTCCTAAAATGAAGAGCCTCAGAAAAAGGAGGGTGCACCTCTATCGTAGCATGGTTCTGAACGGGGGCGTTGTGCACAGTACCTTCGTAGGACTAGGTCCAGAACTCGACCCATATGCTACGTACGGTATAGGGGTACACCTAACTTTGCGGAGGCTCCTCTCTCACCGACCGTGCTCAAATAACCCTCCCCCCCCAAAAAAAAACTACCGATTTAATTGAATACTTAAGTGCAACCTGATTTAACTACCGGTATATTACGGCCTTTTTCTAAAACAAACGATAATCTAACGATCGTGAGCCATGCGGACGCGTGCTGCGGTTTTGTGTACAACGAAAGCCTTCAGCGGCTCCTCATCATTTCCTCACTTAGACCCTGACTTCGATAACAAAATCTAGACTTAACTCGTTGTGAACAAATCCGATGGATATTACAAGTAAAGCACGAAAATGATTCGATTCCAACGACATTGGGAATTCTTTAGGCCGAAAAGCCCCGTCCGTCACCAAACCCTTGGCCCGAGAGTGTTATAATGCCTGTCTTGGTATAAAATTGCTTACCGTTATCGCAGCACGCGCCTCGCGTGGACGTGACCCCCCCTCCCCCCCCCGTCATGTGACTCGCCCAACACCTCACGGCGATTCGCGTTTAGTTCTAGCAATGTCCGCCTGGTCGATGGCAACCCGACGTGATCCGTACCGGCATATATAGGGGTACAAGGGTCTATGGACATACGACTACGGCCGTTCATGACATAAGAGCACAACCCCCCCTCGGTCTGGAACGGGCGATGCGTAGTCAATGGTCAAATGACCAAGGCCAGCAGCTAAAATGAAAATGCGCCCCCCCCCTCCCCTTTTTCAAGATGTCAATAGACGACGGGCAAACGCCATTATATATGAGCTCCTATAAGAAAGCCAACACTCCAATTCCATACCAGGTATATAACTTAGGCCAATCCCAAACAAAGACATCTTCAGTATAATTCTGGATGCATACCAACAGGAAGCACAGTTGACAGCACGTAAAACGTTCCTAACCAATCAAATTTTGTGTATTTTCCCAACGATGGTTACTCGTAGCATTTCTGAGTGTTGTACACCCTCTTTTTTGGACTCGGAATGGGAGGGTACGTCAACAATAGTCGAAAGGCTGACTGAGTGAGGAAACTACCAATATGAATACTAAAATGAAGAAATGGGGTGTGAGGTCGGGCATCCGCCAAAGCGTAGATACTGACGTAGCTTTACATCGGTAGACGCACAACACCAAGGCTGCTATAGAATGGTAGAATATGAAACCGTAGTCACTGGCAATGATTCGTTTTGTATATCAGGGCCATGGGCCTCCTACTGTCGGTGTTGGTGCCTGTGAGGTTGTAAAGACTCTTACAAATTGTTTTGTCATGTGAGCTCCTTCTGTCTCGCAAACGGAAAGACTCGGTTTCCCCAGTCTCCCAGGATTCCAGCGTGGTGGTCCCTCCTCACTACACCATAGCGAACGCAGAAACTAAGAAAACAATCACCGGCCGGAGGTTTTACGGGGTCGGGCGTGTGTGACGTTCAGACTGTTCCGCGAATCACATCGACGAACACTGTCGCGCAATCTGCATGCGCACCGTAAGAGTCACGGAGGCGATAGTTAAAGACGAGGGCTAGGAGAGAGAGGTGGTAGAGTAGAGAAGTAGTCAAATTGTTGCCAAGCGTGCTGTGACAGGGGTACGAGCACGTTTTGGCAACACTGTTTGTGTCTGACGGGACTCGTCAACGTCGTAGCTAAAAGCTATCGTTCGTGTTTGATAACGTCGTTTGACGTACATCTAGACCAAGAATATATTCTTCAGGTTCAGCGTACCAAGGTCGATATGTGACCTGTCGGCCTTGACACCGAATTTCAACCTCAGACACAAGCTGCAGTGCGAGCACTTGTACGTTTTGCGTGCTGGCCGACAGATGACGGATTGTTAGTCGAAACGTTCGTCGCATATTTATGGGTTTTGTTCGGTTCACGAATGCGTCGACACCATCTGGCAGAAGGCAGAAGCCTTTCAGGCATGCCAGCTAGACTTCCTGATGTACCGCGCTCAAACAAACTTGTTTGAACCACCGTTTGGGTGCCTGTCTTGCCTAGCTCGATTTACTTATTGCCAGATCGACATGCACAGGAAAACTACCACCTCAGAGACTGGAAACCAACGGCGTTAAGTCGGAACTCCCAAACTCAGAAGAAAGTAGTCCGGTAAGATAGAGCATCTGCTCCGAGAAGGCCCTTGCACCTGAAATAATAGTTGCGTTGTTTGGAACGGACGTGCCTGAATAACGGATATAATTCCTATCTGGCCTGTATGTCTTCAGGCAGGGACGGTAACGCTTAAAATGCCTTCCACATACCTCAAAGTAACGTCTTCAGGCAAGGAATCCCTAACTCAGGGGGGATGGGTTATATGTTGTAACGTCTACTAGATAGTATTATACATCCTCGAATGTAATTACATGAAAAGTTGTGTAGCATGTCCCTTAAAGCGCTCAAACTGTTTCTGGCACACCTCCGGCTAGGTGTATGGCTAAACAAAAGCCTTACCTAGAGAGTCGTGTTTGAGGCAAGCTTCTGTCGTCGAGGCGTTTGCCTATCTACGCACTTATCTCGTTTGTTCTGTCTGTGGCAAGCCTACCCACACGTGCTTACAAGCGCCTTCGGCGGGCCTCAACGGCTAGGGGCTGCTAGGCAGTTTTCAAAATGGCTGCCGTACGCGTTCTCCCAATATCGGATCGCCGGCTTCCGAGGTTTTGTTCGGGAAGTATTGCATTTTCCGTAAGGGGTTCCTACTCCCCGAAGTATATTTGTTTACAATGGTCTAGCTGCCACTCGAAAAAACACTATTTATTGAAACAGTTGCTCTGATACCAGCCAAAGAACGAAAATACCACAAATGTCCGCAGTGGCCTCTCATTTTACAAGTATGTTTTTATCGACAGTGCAAGAGCGCTGCACAAATTAAGTTAAAACAAGATACCTGCACATCCTTTTCATCTGAGCACCTGAAAGCAACACACATATGCAACTGTACTACGTAAGAAACAAAAAGATCTTAATATCCGGAGCGGGCCACCGCACTGAGTAGAGTACCGCCAGGGGAAGGACGACGTCTTCGCTGTTTTCAGTGAGGCGTTTAATGTCGGATACACTGTTTTTTCTTGAGTGTGCTTGCACAGTGCAAGCTCCGCTCATGCACATGGAAGGCGTGTACCAAGCAATACGCCGTTTGCGTTGTGCCGGGCGGGGTAACTATGATTCCTCGGCGTAATTTGAACGGTTTTCGTGCCCGTGGTATGGTGACGATTATACCGTCCAGAAAACGACAGTTGGTATTGAGGTCGTGGTCTCTGGCCGGTTATCTCACGAAGCCATTTGTCGCTGGTTGTGTTGGGGATCATGCGGCATGTGGGCGCGATTCTGCCCAAAGGTAAGTGCTGGTGGTTCAGCGATGCCGTGGTTGTGGGTTTCATTTCGGTTATGGGATGGTCGTTGCCACCGGTATGTTTGGGCACGTTGACCACCTTCAGTGGTGGGTCCTAGCAGGCGGCCCCGCCGTCTCAATGGAGTTGAAGGCGTTCGAACTCACATCGTAGATCAGGTATCGCGGGCGTTACGAATGCTGTTTTTGTAGAACTCCAGTGCCGAGGACAAGTTCAAAGGTTCAGTGGGGGTTTGTACCGTGTGTCATCATACTATGATACTTTTGCTAGAGTGTCGACCGTTTTTTTTAACGGTATTAGTCTTTAACAGAGTATGGAACAAGACACCCCGCGAGAGGAAATATGTAGAGCGCCGCAAGCTACAGGGTCTACGGCATAGGTGTAACTGCATCGCCGTCGACTGTCAATGTGCTTGTTTGAAAGAACCAAAGTCTGTATCGACAGCGGCCGCGCATGTCTTTCTTTCACCAATCGGACCCTCTCCGTTGTGTGGAGATGTGGAGATGTGCATCGGTTTGTCCAAAAATAATCGATGTACGAGAAGGAATAAAAGTGTCACCGATTATCGGATTCTTGAAAAGAGATATATTTCTTGCGAACAAGTAAGACATACATTCACACGAGAATGGTATCATACGCGCAACAACATTTCTTACCACGACTTCTGCCGTCAAGAACGAAAAGCAATCAGTACTGTACGAGTATACAAGTCTCCGCCCCGCGTGCGGCTGACGCCGCCCGTTCCGTTCGCGCTAGGAAGAATGCACCAAAATGTGAAGGAGGCAAACGAGACCCATGAGTTTTTGTGCAACTATCGCCCGTTATAGGCTTGCTCAAAAGGAATGGGACGGAACACATGGTCCAAAATTTAAGGCGTAAACAGGCGAGTTGTAAACGCCAACAGCTCCATGCTCGAGAAAAACAACCCGCAAAGCGTTGCACTGAGTTGGGCTAAGGCCGCCGAACAGAACAAAATGATCCAGGTAAAAATATTCTGACGGGCATGCATCGTGTATACACATAGTCTATAGTGCCATGTAATATGCCCATATTGAGAAGTCAAAGAAGCACGAAACATAAGCGCTGTACCGCACTCATTCGACGGCGATCGTACTTTACGATCTGCTGTACGTACGTACTACTGAATTATAGTTTTCGCCTACCGCTGTACCATATTGTACAGCAGGAGCACACACATTTTATTTGCTGGACTAGCCAGGGCCCGTCGATACCCGCGATGGCGTCGCTCTCACCCCAGTTGCCATGCTACGGGTACGCGCACGAACAAAACCTGGAAAAGCCGAAAACGCTACACTCGCGCAAGGAAGAATACAACAAAATATACGCGACAATGGGATAGAAGAGGCCCATCATTCGGTGCAAATAGCGACTTCAAAACGCCCAAAGCTCTATTGCGCAGGGAAACACTCCCGGACTTGACATGCATGCAACGTACCTGGTAGCACATATATATCATACGTTGTTTACTGTTTGTGTAGAGCCGACTGTTCTGTCTGTGCTCACTGTTTTGCTTCCGTGCGATGCGATCCTTTGCTCGTCTCGTATGTACGTACATACGTACGTACGTACGTACGTACTGCAGGTGCTTTGCTGCTTTGTTGTGCAGCGCTGGTTGCCCTGTGCTATAATATTGCTACGCTCGCTCATCAAAGGGACGTCGCATGCATGCCGTTCGTACAGTACATACCGGTACTTCTTTCGAATATGTACGAAGAAAGAGAAAACACAGGAGCACGGCACACAGCACGGCGCTGCGCTGCGCTGCTGGGTCTCTTTCGTTATTCTATGCGACACTTCGTACTGATACGAGTATCATACTTCGTGTGGTATCTGGTAAGGTAAGACCGTGTTGCCGTTGATCCACGCTGCTGTAGTTGTTGTGGTTGCTGTGGTTGCAGATGATGCTATGATGAACGCAAAAGAAGAAAGCTGCTAATTTTCCAGGTAGAAATACCTGTAGTCGCCATACGTAGAAGTAGAACACGAAGGAGCTGTATACCTGTTGTACGAGTAGGTCGCAGGTGCTGCTGTTTTACGAGTAGTCGCTCTGATGATAGCTGATGAAGCTGATGTTATCGATGGTGGTGCTGGCTTGAGCTATTCTATTGAAGTTATAATGTTGGCCGGGTGTTGACCGAGATTGTTGTTCTGCAAAACAACACAGGCTCTGCCGTCGTGGTTGTTTGTTTGGTGCAATTTACAGCAAGACTGCTTGTCTGCAAGGGAAGCTAATGTTCTCATCTATCATTGCGCGCAATGACAGTTTGATGTTGATAACCTGGCTGGTAATATCAGTGCGAACCGGTCGCAGCTGCTTCATAAACGTTTAACGCCCCTTCGTATTTATCGAAGACCCGTGACTGTGCCTGTCTTTGAGAGTGTTTCTTCTTCCGAGTCTAAATACACATCTCACGCTTGCAAGTCGTGAGAGCAGTTGCTGAAACAAAATAGTCCTTTCCCCTGATTGTGTCTGGCACTACAGTAGCTTCGAGGGTAGGAGCGTAGAAGCAGTTGCGGGAGGTGAATGCCCTGCATAGGCGGGAATGCCCCTCATAATAGGCAGTAAGGCCCGTATGAGCAGGCTGGAAGTGATTCCCCAGACTCTACGCTGATTAGCCTATATATGAATGACCAAGCTGCACGTTACAGTTGTTGGGTCTTCTTGTCTTGTTAAAGTTGCTAACGTTGCACGAGGACAAATACTTGTATCATATGGTCCATTAGCCCCAAAAATCCCAATATATCCCCAGCACCAAAGAGCATTTTGTCAGGATGTGGTACATTGTCAGACATCTGAAGATACCGGCATACGGCCTGTTGGCTACTGTATCCTTTGCCCTGTAAAAAGTAAAATAACACTGTTCCTTCCCTTTTTACCTTGAAACAACACAAAAATAGATACCTGATATTATAAAATAAACAAAAAAACGTCAGCTGTGAGATCGAGGATTTCGTCGAATCTCAACTTTGCAAGCTGCGTGCGATACTTCGATCGCGCGTACTACGTGTTTTGCGTAACATATTGGGGAATATATAGTCTCATTATCGAGGTGAAGAACATTAAACCTTTATGGACCTCGGAAGGTGTACAAACGTTGGGCATGCATGATTTGAGGAAGGATACATACTAAGGATATGTAGTCTTTTTAACGTGAAGCAGAGTCATATAACCGTAGGGCTGAGGGGGTGTAGATCGCACTACAGTAATAATACCAAATATGTGGGGGGGCAGTATTGCATGCTCATAATCTACTTTAACACATACCACAAACTACAGCGTGTACGTATTCATTTTATTTTACCGTACGTTGTACAAGTTGTTACTCGTGCTAAACTCTCTATTCCGCTCAAACCTATAACTACGACAACAACACGTTTACAACAGCAAGTATACTGAAGAAGGGGGTATTACTCTCTCCGCAAACCAGGCCGACGTACACGTACGCAGCTCTGCCCAATTCTTACTATGTTGTACTCGTACCCAAACGTCTAAAAAGTACTCCGACTATCGCATGATACACATACAGCAGTAGTGTAGATTATCCTCACATAGCAGAATTCCAGTCAACAGGTTGTTTTTGCGTGGTCATGCTACATGTGTCACTGGTGGTGTTCCAGAACGAAACAAAATTAATGGAAAGCAATTGGTTGTCGACAAATAGGAATGAGATGAATGCGCAATTTGCCGCATGCAAACGTGGCATTGACTCGTATGACAAAGCTTCTAGACGTGACCAACGCTTGTGCTGTTAATCGTGCCCCAGCATCACACCAACTCAACTTCCACTACAGTAGTATCCCGCAACAGGAGGTGATCAATACCCTGCCGCCTTATTACGTGGTAGCTACATGAAGCGTACACGGGCGATGAGTCTATACTTCGTCATTGGGCTTCGGATTTCACATGCATGCGGAACGTATGACCCTTCGCAATTATTTGGTCCGTGGTAATACTACTGCTCTAGACTACTGATAATATACGTACTTCGGTATGAGGTATGATACAGCAGTACTGCTGTATACAGCTGTTCAACTCAGCTATGATGACTCGGTACATACTCCGAACGCCGTCCCGCTAGGCCGCCAGGGCGTTCAGCCAGGCAACCTCAACACACTCAAAGACCGCTGTCCTGCATACGTCTACAAGACTGTTTCAGTATTATCAGCAGCTACCGTGCATCTCATGCACGTACCTCTCATTCTTTCAAATCTACCTTCCATTCTCTCACGTCTACCTCCTCCTATCTCAGTCTCAAATGTGGGGGTATACATCATTCTCAAAACAATATAAATTGAAGTCAAGAACGGAAATCACAGCCAGCAATCAACAAATTACTACGTGCCTGATGCGGGCGTGAAACCCTCGCTGGCGGCGCGTTGGTCGTTTCTTCTTTACTTTCTCTCGTTTCGGACAAAGCCTCCGGTTGCGCCCGTGCTCCACCCCCCAGCCGATGATGCAGACTCCTCCGCCAGCCTCCACCTTCGCTCTCTCCGTCTCCTCCTTCCTCGGGGCAAATATCCCACCCGCTTTCGAAGTATCCTCCCCTTCCCCGGCTCCTCACTCTCTCTTGCTCTCCTTTTCTACTGCGCAAACTAGACACACAGTCTCAGGCATAAGCCTGGTTAATCCGGGGTATTGCGGCGGCGGCGTTGACAGCGGCGGCGGTAGCACGACGGCGGCAGCGGCGGTTCCGATGACGGCGACGGCCGCGGCAGTGGTATCGGCGGTGGCGTTGACAGCGGCGGCCGTAACGACGGCTGCGGCAGCGGCGGTAGCGATGATGGCGGCGGCGGCGGCGGCGGCGGCGGCGGCGGTAACGGCGGTGGCGATAACAGCGAGAGCGGTAAATGCGTTCGGTTGTCACGGCAAGCGCAGCAATCCTCTGACAACTGCTCTTCTTGTGGACGGTGCGTATGGAGTGGCTGCTGCCTCTGCAACTGCTGTGCTCCATCGCCATCGCCACGAGTGCCAAGCGGATCTCCAAGCTGCGACTGATACGTAGTGTTGCTGCGATCGCGCTGCTGCTGCCGGGGCGGCGTCTCCTCTTCTTCTCGTACTCTCTCCTCGTTCTCCTCGTTCTCCTCCTCTCTCCTCCCCCCGTCCTCCCTCCTCGTTCTCCTCTTTTCTGTCGTGTCTAGTCATAACCTGCTTATCCATTTTCCGCACGACCTCCGCTTGAAGCTCATGCTCCTGGTCGAGAATCCGAAGCCTCTCTGCCAGCATCGGCACTCACCATGAGCAATGTCTGGTTAAGCCGGTATCCTCGGCAGACAACGCTTCCTTTGCAGACGGCGCTTGCAGATCCGCCTCGGCGATTCCAAGCTCTCTCTTAAGCTTCTGAGTCTATGCCTTAATCTTCAACAGCTTTGTTGTTCAAACATATATCCCACGCTTTCTCGCACCATGCCAGCGTCCTCGTGACCTGACATGATCGGCTCGCGCAATCCTTCCCTCTGGAATTCCCTCTGGAACGGCCAGCGCTCAACAATAGAAATTGCCGATCGCTTCACTAGTGTGTTGATTGATCTCTCAAGGTGTACGCGCAGTTGACACAGGAGGGCGTCGTGGTGGCTCAAGACAGCAGTATCATATAGGTTCCTTTTTGTATTATTCCCGAGCTGTCGAGCTGACTCGGCCAAAACCTCGAGTGAGGTTGGGTGGGCTCGCACATTATCCCGATGTCCCAAAACCACTGCAAGAACCCCTATCCAGTATGTGGAACTCCTCACTATACGATGGGTCTTATGCGTTGTGGTACTGAGCACAACGAACAAGGTATAAGAAAACTTCTAAATATAACATCGCGACAACTAACGACAGGATGGTACTGTGGCATATAGAAAAAAAGGGGTGTCCGAGCGGCACTATGTGAACTATTCGGGTCTCGACCAGGTGATTGTAGCATGGCAACGACGACAAATAATCCAGTCGTCAGTCTATTGTTCCCTTGCTCTGGTTGTCATGCCAGTTCTGCATGGAGGCCTACGACTCGTCCTTGACAACATGGAACCATCTGCCGACCTTCTGTGCTGCCATGCGCCACCATTCGGACTTGATGCCGGACGCCTCGAAGTATTTCTCAAGGTGCCTAATCAAGACCTCCTCCTGTTCCCTGCAGAGTGCCTCACCCCCGAGCATCTCCCCAAACATCAGATCACCCTCCTCGGCAGGCGCTCCTCCGCCATTCGTGCTCCCACGAAACCAGCGAATGATCTCCGTCGTCTGCGTACCATTGTCTCAACGTTCTTGGTGTCTGTCGTGAGGGGCGCAAGGGCGCAACGGCACAGGAGACAACGTGATCTTTACGCCTTCGGTTTCTCCGATCAAGGCGTCGGAGGAGCATGTGGTGATGAACCTGCCGTGGCATATTCGGCCTTCCTCGAACTCCACGTGGCAACCCATAGAGTAACGGCGAAATTCACTAGGCATTCAGCATCAGTGCCTTCAGGGGTAGGCGTATGCCCCGCCAGTTCTATATTGTCACCTTATACCGCCCGTAGCACGCCCATGCTCTCTGGAGTCGACGTTATGTAGTATCCCAATACTTCTGCGGTCCCAATCGGCGCTGAATGCCCCGTGTTAATATACACAAACAGGATTATTTATTTGTACCCCTGGCCAGGTGCAGGGACGGAGACCGGCTCGTTCCCCTATTCGTTAACCGTCATGATCTCCGAAATCATCGCCCCAGACGCTCCGCAAGCATTAACAACCACCGTCACCATCCTTTCCAACCCGTTCGGTGATCCCGATGCAACACACACATCGTCACCGTACATCATACACCACAACATCTGAGGTTCTTTCTCCTTCCCCTGTCCGTCGACGTTTCCGACCCATACCCTCCCCCTCGTATTTTCTTCCTCCATTTCCTTTGTTTGTTGGAGTTCCACCATGCTCTACACGACGAAGACACCAGGGTTGAAGCATTTCACTGCCTAGCGCACCACCAACGTGGTAAATGAGTTGAACTTCACTGGCGTCTTGTCGAAGTCCTTGCTCCACCACGTCGAACATATCCGAGCACTCGCCATCCTCAAGCCGCACGCATGTTCGCATTCCGTGGTGGAATTGCCGGATGACGGCCATTATTCTCGGTGGAATGCCTAATCACACCCTAAAACTGTTTTGAGTAAAGTGGAAGGGCAGCCGGATGAGCAAACCCATGGACTAGGCATTTCGAGAAATCATCTTGCTGCCCAAGAATGACACTGGGACGAGTTTTGGTTAAGGAGCCCCGTTATTCAGAAACATAAAAGCCAAAAAGTGCAACCACTATCGTAGCACGCGCCATGCACGAAGTTTACCCATCGATTCTGGATGCTTCCAACGTCCCGCAGCAATCTACTCCCCACGTCGTTGGTGTACTGCGAACTAGACGTCCTCTTCGCTTCCAATTTACCGGTTAAGGTTTTTGTAGAGACCTGACTGATTGCCTTCTCTATTACGACCTTGGAAGCTGACTGACGTATGATGGAAAGCACATCTGCACGCCATCCGGCCTCGCGCGGTGAAGCCTATTCATGTTAACCACCAACGCATTTCGCAAGTTGCTATCGCTTGGGGTAGCACGTACTCCCCTCTTCGCGTCTCCTTTTTCCTGACATTGTGTATGCACCTCCACGTTTCCGTCGTTTCTTCGTCAGGCGGAGGGGCTAGCTTTGCCAGAGTCGACAGCAGGGTCTCCGTCAACAACGTAGCTCTATCGTCGACAATAGTACGAGTACGAGTTGAACCAGCTGAAACAGGGGTAAGGCTTGACGTTAAATCTGTACTGAGGTCCGCCTGGAGGCCCGGGTCTGCCATCAACCGTTGTACTGTAGACCAATAGGCCGGCGTCCCCTATTTACTTTCGTCAGAGGATTCTGCTGGAACCACTTCAGGATGTGCATACGTTCGGCCGCAATCTTGTGGGGCAGATTCATGTAAGCCCCCTCGTGATCTCCGTACCATGCTATTACGCACAAGTCGTCGATCAGCTTGTCGTGTCAGTTTCAAATCGAGTCGGTGCTGCCCCTTTCCACGAGCTGGAGAATGAAACACGTACGATATTCGGCGGGTGAGCGTGGCCAAACCCGAAATCAGGATCGCAAGTGTGTGTTTTGCCGCGTGTAGGAGTAGTTCTCCTCCGTTATCACTCAGTCAACCACGTCCGTATGCACCCAACACCTTGCGGTCGCTGCACCCGTTCTCTTGGTGACCATTTCGAGCATTCGCTTCCACAAAGACCAAGAGGTGGTCCACACTCGGACCCCCTGTGATCACGTTTGTGCAGAGCGTTCCAAAAGAGGTGTTGGTCGTCGGCAGGTGAGCCTACGAGCACGGGGGCATAGTCCACAACAAACGGCACAACGTTCGATTATACCGCGAGTTGGATGCTAACTTTCATGACTTGGGCACGAATGCGCTCTACCACGAGACCACCCTCATCCATCCTTGCCAGGATAGGTCCCTGACAGGTAGTCCCACCCCATGGGTTCCGTTCCTCTCGTACATGCTTCAGTTAGGGCCACAGCAACCCACAGTTCAACCCGCAGCCGTATAGGTACTAAACCCACCACGCCTTGCCTCTTGCAGACATATGGCGTTGCTTCCTAGCTCCTGACATGTAGTTCAGGAATACCTCGCTGTGAACAATTCCGCTCATCATGCCGTTGAAGACGAGCGTGCGACCATTGAGCATACCTGTGACGGGTGCCTCAGCTTTCGACCTAGCTCTCGTATCTGCGCGCAACTTCCAATCTGCTCTTTGGTTCCTCCGCCGTATCTTTGTTAAGTTTCTGGCTTCTTCTCGCAGTCCTCCGCGTTTTACAATCCGTGGTATATCCCCTCCGATATAACCTCCGTCTTATATCTCGGCTGTTGCCAATTTCCAACTCGTTTGGGGCAGCAATCCCAACTTTTCTCGGCGTCCATCTCCTCCTTCCTCTGGACCTGGACTTGGGCTCATGATCTCGTGGGTCCTACCTCGTTTTCTCATGTAGCTGCGAGTTCCGCACTTTTCGCGACAATGACACGACACGGCGTTCGCAGGATCCACTGTTGCTTTCAAAAACTCCATGGAGGACTATCCGGCCAAGTTGCTGAGCAGCATACCGTCGACTCGACCGTGCTCAGGCGCTAGGTTAGTGCGCGAGCGTGGTCGGCGACGTACCTCTCAGGAGGCTCCGGTACTAGTTGGGGAATGCACAGGATCAGACTCCACCCCGGCCGGGGAGCAGCCGCGCGCGCGGGGGGGGGTAATGTACATACTATGCTACAAGTTGCAAAATAAAGACAAACAAGGAGGCTGCAGACTACTGCTGTACCAAAGAGGCCAAATATATACCGGTATGACCGAAAATAAATCGAATGTAGGAGAACCGACGAAGTATATAACATACAGCACGCACAATATTAAACATACTGACTGGCTCACAAGCACAGGGGCCGACCGAGTGGAACCAGAAAACCAGCATATTCCAACGAGAAGAACAACGAATAGAAACAAAACATTTGCACAAGTTACTTGTGGGTTCTTTCTTGCTTTGTTTGTTTATTTTCGTTGTGGTACTTTGGACCCGGTGCGCTGGCTTTGTGTTTACTCTTCCCCTTCATTGACACTATCCTATCGAGAACGTTTACTTTTCATCTATTTTTGAGATCATCAAAACGTCACGGGATAGTTCATGTGACTCAGATTATAAATACAGTAGCTGTAGGAGCCATCTGAAAGAAATCGTGAATAATCGTCATGTCATTTGCATGACTCCCCTCACTCCAGATATGCTCGCACTCGTACACTGGCGTCGTTTACAGGCTGGAGAGAAGAGCAGAAGAAACTTGACGTGCTTCAAGATTTTATCTGATTGGGGGTTTTCGGATTTTCTACTTTCTGTTTGCCTTATGAGTGTAACACAGCAGTTTGGTGCTGTCCATTACGCGGCTGACCTGGCCTCACACCTCCTGCCGCTGCTGCGAAACTCCGTGGCGGCCACACGATCTCCGGTAGTAGCGAAGCGAATCAGACCTGTTGAAGGAGGTCGAGGCTGGACACACATAGACTCCTGGTGATGTTTGTTATTTTGATCCTGGTTTGTACCTAATTTATTGCAGCCAGTCTTTTCACACCTACCCAGGGTCATGTGGTAATCGGGATATCATAGGAATAGGTTTTTTAATCTGAGAGTGACGATCATTTTAGGCCCTTTAGGTCTAAATATGTTTCTAGCGTCATCTACTCGCCGGAATTGTGGTCTGACGATGAGAAACGTGTGGTATGCTTACCGTTACCGTCGTTACCGTGAGGGGTTGGGTTGGGGCAGAGTCTACGTGGGTACATGGTTCACATCAGGAAGTTCTTTCTGCTCGGACAAAATATGGGATAGATGCATAGCTCTACCAGGGGTGCACTCGGATCTGAATCCCAGACACCCCACTACCCCCCCCACCCTATATTGGAGGGCCGAAAAACAAAAACCTTTTTTTTCGTGTGTATTATGTTTGTCTCATACGC
>JAYJME010002302.1:0-14006 GCA_036873775.1 Costaria costata
CCCTCACGTTGAATTCTTCACCTTAGACCCTCACAACATGGGGGGGAGGGGACAGTAGAGCGACATCCCCTCCCCGCTAAAAGCAAAGTTGGTTATCGGATATCGGCGCGCGTTGTTTTTCCGATATGATTGATGATTTCTAATTTATCGCAACTTTCGATAACATATTGAACACTGTAAAATAGTATATTAATATTAATAGTAGAGATGCGATGTCAAGCCACCTGATGCGGAATGTTGTGGAACGGTACAACGCCAGCTGGTACGGTGCGGTTTGACATGGTATAGCACGGCACAGCCTGATGATGTGACACGTTATGCCGCTGGCTGTTACGGTACAACGCCAGCTGATAGGGTATGGTGTGACATGACATGGCACGGAAGAAGGGGATAGAGAGAAAGATACGATGCCACGCCACCTGATGCGGGATTATGCGAAGCGGTACAACGCCAGCTGATACGGTATGGCATGGCATGGTAAAACACGGCATAACCTGGTGATAAACACATGGCACTCCGCTAGCTGATACAGAATGGTACGACACGGTACAATGCCAGCTGATACGGTATGGTGCGACACCGTACAACACCAGCCGGTACGGTATGGTATGACATGCCATGCCACGGAAGAAAGGGAGAGGTAAGAGTTCCGACGTCTCGCCACCAGCTACGGATGTATGGTATGGCATTACATGGCACTGCATAACCTGGTATGATGTGGCGCCGTATGACACCGGCTGATACAGTACGAAGTACGAAGTGACACGGTACAAAGCCAGCTGATACGGGATTGTGCGAAACGGTACAGCACCAGCTGGTACGGTACGTCATGACACGGCGTAACATGGTATATTCTGACACGGTATGACGCCAGCTGATGCAGTAGGGTATATATGACAGCCCATGGCATGACAGGGTATGATACGGCATGGTACGTCATGACACGGTGTGGCATGACCCGTTAAGGCATGGCACGGTATGGTGTGACACGGTACGGTACGGTATATAGGGGTGTTACCTGAGCGGGAGAAGCGGTGACGCCGGTGCCGATGGCCCATACAGGCTCGTACGCTACCACAACCCTGGACCAGTCCGCCTCGTCGAGGGTCTTTTCCAATGCCGCCAAGTGGTCCCCCAGCACCACCTGGTACACACGACAACACGCATTATTGACACGTCAAGTTCAGGCCAGCAGGTGGTTAAAAGCAACAGCACAACATTTAGATACGAGCTGGTCCCAGCGACAACCTTAAAATCCCACCTTCGGGCAATAAAACAATCAATACACTGAAGAAACTCACAACACAAAGCATGCCCACGTGACCGCATCAACAAGGGGAACACACCGGTCAAGCTGGTTTTGGCTCACGATCTATAGTTCGTGATATATGGGAGTTGTTCGTGTTGATTGGGGAGGCGTTGTTGCTTACGGATTTTTATCGGTCAACAATAAAATCCATATTATTATTATGTTGGCCGTGAATCGGTCGATACGTCGAACAATTCGAAGCTATGATAGGCGTGTTGACATGATGCCCGGGCTATAACGCGTGGGACTTGTTTCATCGCAAGCCGTCTCGAGTTGGTTTTGATGCCCGCGGTCGCCGTGTTGCTGTTCTTGGTGGCTTTGCTGCTGCTGCTGCTTTGTGTGTGTGTCTTTTATAAGCGGCGGGATTTCGTTGTTTTTTTTTTACGATGAACGCGCACGGCCTATCATATCATATCATACTGCGAGTACGAGGAAGCCTTTAGTCATCAACCTCTCTACTGTTACGGAGGACTAGACAATAGAAAATAGACCAAACGTTGTCAGCAAAAATAGGGAAACATATAGGGTTTGGTGTCTACAGTAGGCCCTATTAACTATGGACCAAATATGCTCAGCAAAAATAGGGAAACATATAGGGTTTGGTGTCTACAGTAGGTTCTATTGTGTCTACAGTAGGTCCTATGGACCAAATATGTTCAGCAAAATTAGGGAAATACATAGGTTTTGGTGTCTACAGTAGGTCCTATTGTGTCTACAGTAGGCCCTACCTGGTATTAACTGTGGTCCCCCGTAATAGCTGGTAGTAGCTCTATGGAACAGTACCGTATACGACTGGTACGACTGCGCATAACAAACGCACCCGCCTCGGACGAATTTCAATGCCTATTGAATATTTACTAAACGATTTTCTCGGCGACCCGTAGAGTTGAATTGAAACACACACCGACCGACGCGTCTATTATCGGAATCTCTCGACTGTTATTAATAATAATAGGTTTTCTGAAAGCCGCCCTTTTTCGTCGTTTGTGCCCCCCTTAACTACCGCAAAAAATTATCCCACACTATTTCCAAGTAGTTTTGTCCCCAAAAACCGTTTCCGGCTCCAGCGGGGGTTAAGGCTGGTTTCGGAGGAAATTGTCTCACAAATGAGTCCGAGGGGTGTCTGTTATAATATACACTGTTGTCGGACCAGTTGTATACGGTATGAAGTGAGTACTGCTCTACTGCTCCAGTACTGCTCTGAAGCAAGTGAGCGCTCGCCTCCAAGGTCTTGTTGGCCTCCCTGATCTCAAGGCTCTCCCCGACGCAAGCGATCACGTTCAGCCCGCAGTCCAACGCCACCTGTACCCCACCGCACGAAAGCACAAGATAGCCAAACGGATCGTTTGAAATCGCGGTTGACAACAAGACAATTTTCAATTTTCTTGCTGTGTCCACACCGCATCACCACACCACCGCACGAAAATACAAGACAGTTTCATTGGTCGTTTTAAGTCGCGGGTGAGAATAGAAAATTCTTGGTTTATCCACATTTACATGTTACCACACCACTACACAGAAAACAGCGCGAAGCAGTAAAAATGATCGTCTTAATCGCGGTTGACCCATATTCGACTCCCATTTTTGTTTCCAACCTTCGATTTTTTACTCTTCTCAATACAGGTGAGTACCGGAACTAATTTCACGAACATGAGCGACGACATATGGACCAGCCACGGCGGTCGGAGCGAGGTGGGTGGCATGCGGTGTGCACTCATGATACTTGTGGTTGAGCTCGAGCCTCTACCTCCCTTATGCGTTCAGGATCAAGCCTCTTGGATCCGGTCTTTGTGTTAATATACCTCCTGGTAGCGTCATACTTCGAAGGAGGTAAGAGGTCCGATGAGCTGTAGGATCGGATCAAGTGCACCGCTGGTTGCCCCGATGGAGGAAGAGTGAATCACTCAACCCCGGCCAGGTTTCTGCCATAACACAGGAGGTGTGAACCCTTTTGTGGCATGTGTTTTCGTCGTGCATTAAGAAGGGCAGAGGCTTTCATCATGGTGCATGTACGAGCTGCACCCGCCGCATGTTCATCAAGTGAGCCGCATGAACCCCCGAGCACCAGGCCTGGGCTGGATCTTTACCGACTTACTGCACCACCTTCAGCGAGTACACCGTATACTTAGTATATGTACACCCCCGAATTCCACAGCTGTCGGATTTGGTTTCCCTCAAAAGCCGTGGTGCGCGCGATCGAAGTATGCCACGCAGCTTGCAAATATGAGTTTCGACAAAATTAACGATCATCTCACAGCCGTCGTTTTATTGATTTTTTCTCATATAATTTTCTTGCTTTGTGTATCCACATTTTACCACACCACCGCACGGAAACTCAGAAAACAGCGCTACGCACTAAAATCGGTCGGTTTCATCGCGGTTGATCCAGATAAATTATTGCTTTATCCACACCACCACACCACACGGATGCACACAGAAAACAGCGCCACGCAGAACAGTGTAAATCATTTAAATCGCGGCTGACCGAGAACATATTCTTGCTTTATCCACATTTTGCCACACCACACCACCGCACGAAAACAGAAAACAGCGCCCCGCAGTAAACATTGATCGTTTTAATCGCGGCTGATCCAAATAATCTTACTGGTTTATCCGCACCCCCACACTACCACACCACCTATAACCCCCACACCACATGAAGCAACACATAACACAGCGGCACGAAGAAAATCGTGTACACCGCGGTTGACCGAGAGATATTTCTTGCCTTTATCCACTCCACCACACACCACACCATACGACCACCACACAATCATAGCACCGAAACACAGAAAACACCCCCACGCGGTAAAATTAGTCGTTTCAATCGCGGTTGATCCAGATACATTTCTTGCTTTTATCTCCAACTTACCACACTACACCACCGCACGGAAACACAACAAAAACACCACGTACGAAGTAAGTTTATTGCTTTTACGGTACATCGCAGTGGAACCAGAGCAATGTATTGCCCTCTACCTGGTAGACTACGAACATACCGGTAGGTTTAGCAGTTTTCACGCTTTCACCCACCACGCCGGAATGAAAGCGGACAAATACATACAAAACATACTAAAAGCTACCAGTATGAACATACATAACAACTTACAATATCATACAAACTGTGAATACCAAGAAGAACAAGAGCAAGAACCAGAACAAGAAGAGGAGACGACACAAGGGAAAACAAGTAAAGTAGTTCTGCGAACAAAAAACGAAAAACAAGGGCAAGATCAAGAAGACTAAGAAGAACAACAAGAAGAGGAAAACAAACAAAAGAGCACGACAAAAACACGCACAAAAATAGTACCAACAAAAGAGGAAAAACAACGACGAGGACTATAACAAGAACAAGAGAAAAAATAGGAAGGCTTACCTTCGTCTTGTCGGCGACGAGGACGGAGCTCTCTCCCTCACACCCGAAGCCGACACGCCTCTCGGAGTGCCCCGTGATCACCTGACGCAAGCAACATCAAACAATCAAGCGTAGTCGTGACAGCAGCGGCTTTTACTACACTGCGAACATCATCCTACACCAATTTCAAGCAGTTTGTCCCAAACAGGGGGTTCTGTTTCAGGGCTATTGATAGGAGACCGTGGTTTGACCCATGACTGCACAGGTGCTATTGTACTTTTACGGGGGACCATAGTAAATAGAACCACACATTGTTAGCAAAAATAGGGAAATATACCGGTGTTGGTGTCTACAGTAGGTCCTACTGTGTCTACAGTATGTCCTATTAACGATGGACCAAATATTGTCAGCAAAAAGAGGGAAATATATATAGGTTTTGGTGTCTACAGTAGATCCTATTAACTATGGTCCCCCGTAATATTAATGGAGATGTGGGTTGACTGACTGACAATCACCAAGTATAACTATAACACCATAGTAATCAGGCCCTCCCATAGAGACAAAAACACAATACAATCCTATTATTTTACTATTAAATAGCCATATTTGGTCCTCATTACTATTAATATGGTCCAAAGTAAATACGTACCTGGTATTGCCTATATATAGTTGGCTAGAAATTCCGGTTATAGTATGTATATACTTCCAAGTAACAGTTACTTTGGACCTATGGGTAATCAGAAACCACGATAGACCCCCAAAAAAGCACGAAAGCCATGGGTGTTCACGGGTCGGGTCAAAAATCTCGTGGGTCGGGTCAAAAAGAGCACGAAAAAATATCCACGGGCGCCGGAGAAATCCTTGAGAACCAAATCCAACAAAAGTCCATGTGGTACTTGGTAATATACTACAGTTAGTACGGTATGAGGTATACCGCGTAGTACGGTATCTCACCCACTCAAGGCCGAAGTCCTTGACCATCGGGGCGCAGAGCTCGCCAGTGAACGCTCCGTGCTTGCCAGTTTTAGCCACATTCTGGAGAGAAACCTGACGATGCATTAAACCAATCACACACGGAGAAAGCACATCAGGCACAAGAAGCAAGCGCACTACTACTGTAATTGGCACACTCAAACCAACAACACATGAAGCAAAGAGACGGAGCAAGCACATGAGGCACATCCTCAAGCAAGCGCATATCAGCACATTCACATATCGCAGACGCTGTCGAAGACATGGAAAAACACCACAGCGGTTAACTAAGATGTACTGGTTCTTGGAAGTGTAAGCTGGATTTTCGTGTTTTCAAGAAAATAACGCTAGCGTATTAGATGGCACAACAGTATGATACACACACCCAGTACACACCAAGCTTGCAAATACGAAGTATGAGGTTTGAGGAAATTTCCGATCTCACATCTGACGTGTGTTTCAATTTTTTCAAAATATACACACGAGTACTCGTATGGTACATGGATTTATGACCGTAGTATAATATTGGTATACGAGTACTCTATGATATCATACTGGTACATACACGAGAACCATGTATGATATCATGCTATTACAATAATATGTCCGTACTATTACGGGGGATCATAGTAAATAGGACCAAATATTGTTCGCAAAAAAAGGGAAATCTCTAGGTTTTGGTGTCTACAGTAGGTTCTATTGGGTCTGCAGTAGGTCCTACTAACTATGGACAGATATTGTTACCAAAAATAGGGAAATATATAGGTTTTGGTGTGTACAGTAGGTCCTATTGTGTCTACAGTAGGCCCTATTAACTATGGTCCCGTAATAGCACAGGTCACCGATCCCTACTTCGCGATGTAGATCTTTCAGGGCAGATACAGTCCCGCTGATCTGTATGGTCTAGCTCATGGTGCCGGGAGGGAGCCGTAAAATCTGCGCGATCTATCATAGAACACACCCCTTGGGTTGGACCTGTACTCTAAAAGATCCTGCACAACATCTCCAAACGGCAGCTTAGATCTCTTCCCATCTATTATGTTCGCACTTCTGTCTCTCTCCCTCCAGAGTCTTAACACAGGTGCGGGGTCACAGAGCAGGCTCTTCTCCCTCCTCCCCAATACGGTACGTGCCTTGGATTGTTATCGCGAGAAGGGTTCAGCACTAGTGTCTTCCCTCGTCGACTCGCGTCGAATTCTGCTTACCCACGCTATTAAGCGCTCTCGGTCAATAATTGGTGTCTTTCGAGAAAAACGCCCAGTTATGCTTGCGCCGGGGTTCGAACTCGTGATTTCCAATCTCAGTAGTGTTCGAGGCTACCACTGAACCACAGGGGGCGACCCATGTTGTATGCTATGGAATGATGGCATTCATTTTACATTTACGTCGGAGCGTACGGTGTTCTCGACGACGTGCGTTTAGGATCTGTCACAGAAGTAATGCAAGGGAGATGAACTAGATCGTGATCTGTTCGAAGATCGCTCACCTTTACGTCGGAGCGTACGGTGTCCTTGACGACCTGCGCGAAGATGGAGGGAGGGGCCACGACGACCTCGGCGTTGCTGGGAAACTCCCCGCCATCGTTCAAGACCTTGACCTGTGACAAACCAGACAACGCCAGGCATAAACAGCACGTGTTCCGCAAGACATGTTAAAAATAAAAACAGCACAGAAGACACATTACGTACGACAGACATGTTACAGAAGATATATGTACATAGTACAGTTTTACAACAAAATGAAAAAGACATCTGAGGTACGATGATATGAAGGATTTCGTCGAAGGTTACAGTAGCCTGTGATCCAGTAGCCTTTACCGCATGTACGGTACTTCGAATCAGATTTGTGGTAAAGGCGGCTCCTGTGATACCAACATCGATCGCGCGTAATAATACATACGGCACGTAACCTCAGACATGTGACGTGCTACATACCTGGTAAGACATGCTGAAGTACACCCCCCCCCCCCTCCCTGCCCGTGAGACAACCATGTCCTCTCACAGCACCATCGACATCAACATCGATATCAACATCGACACCGACATGAGTATCAGGATCAACTTTAACATCCACAACATCTCTCAAAAGCGCCAGGGTTCACGATACCTTCACACGCGACACGATACGTTTTCATGCGACTTGGGGTTTATAACATAGCCCTCTTGGGGCCCAGTTTCAACAACAACAACAACAACAACACACCAGAGCTGTTAATCACCTCGACTTAAGCCCGCAATTACCGTAGTTACTAGTCGGACTACAGTAACAGTTAGCCGTTTCCCGGAGGTGCCGACTATCCGACTTGTGGGGTTTCCATATTTTTAGGAAGGATTGTTGAATGCGGGATATACATTTCGGCTTAGGAGCAGTGTGAGTGTGCAACAGCAGTAGTGCGAGTAGGATCAGGCTGCACCCCGTATTAATCGTACTACTCCTTCCAACCATTGCACTTCGGGCACCACGTATCATTCCCCAACCATTGTAGCTCAGTGGCCAATGCTGTACCCGTCCATTTTTGTCATCAACTTTAATCTTTCCCTCTCAATCCCCGCAATAATATAGCGCCGATGTTTCTCAAAAATGACGAGCCGACCGAGTGTCAATAACGTGCCGTCCTGCGCAAAAACAAAAACCATGCCAGTGAAGTTTTGTAATACGAGTCCCGTGGGAACGCAGGGGGGTAGACAGTGCTGTGTACTACCTGGTATGATAGATGGCTTTGGCATATGACACATTTCATAATCTAGTAAGACGACTTTTGACCCCTGTTTCATACCTGGTATATCTATAGCTACCAGGCACTATACTGTCAGTGAAGTTATACTGGCTGAGAGCACCAGCAAACTTACGTACGTCCCACAAAACGCCATCCAATACCACGGAAAACCTCACAAAGCAAAACACGAGAGAGGGAGAGACAGGGACTCCGCGCACGATGGACAGCTCCAAAAATACCGCCTCCGGCCAGTAGGGGGCCCTTCCACCAGCAGGGGAGGGGGTGATGGCTCGCAGCTCGGCCGCTACTGAGGGAATCCAGTATCCAGTATACTGGCTGCTGATCTCTTCGGCGATATATTTTGTACTGGATGCTGTCCAGCCAGCACCCATCCCTGCAGACTTAACACACCTTTGGCGAAATCGTGCACGAAACTAATTAGCGCCCTACATTTTGACGACCTTGTTTGGACGACCTTGTTTGGGAGCTTTCGACTTTCGACCTTTTCGGCAACATCTGGCAAATCTCAGAACATTTCACACATCGGACAGACAAACGATCTAGATCCTGAAACTACATCATGAGCTACATCATGGAACTACACCAGCTAGGTCTTACATCCGTCGGTGCGATATGTTGTGCAGGATCTGTGTAGTACAGGTGCAACCCAGGAAATATTTTGCTAGATTCATGCACATCACACGGCTCCACACCCGGCAATACTTCGCATGCTCCATAGGCCATGCAGATGACATACACCAAGGATTTGTCTGCCCTGAACGACACAGATCATGATCTAAATCATGATCTGGTCTGTCCGACGTGTGCGACGTTCGATTGTCAAGTTGTATATAGGACACTTCTGCAGTTGCTTGATTTTTCATATACCGTCTATTTGCACACGGAAGACAAATCGACAGCCTCTATTATTGAAACGTGATGGGAGTTGATTGAAAGTCGACCGATTTTGTGGTCTCTCTGAACCCGAAATCAAACTCAATTGCCTCTCATACATTGTTGAACTTAAAAACCCAAGCCGAGTATACGTACGTACGTAGTGGACGCAACTATTTGTGGACACAAACCTGTCAAAGGTTACACACAAATATACTACTTTTCGTGTTCTTCCCGTTTTTGCTGTGGCCGTTCATCAAGTGGAAACCCCGATTTTGGGCGATTAGAGTCGCGTGGGATCAGGGTCATTGGTGGGCCCTGCCGGCGGCCAATTCTATACCTAGGGTCCGTTTGGAGGGCTCACGTCCGGGTGGGATAATATTAAAAGATACCATGGTACCGTGTAACACGTAAGAAAACACTCTCCCCATTGTCTACAATAACAGTCTAATAATAACTGATTTTCTCGAGAACGTGTCGAAGGGTGCAAACGCAGAGCGATGTGTCCACGGAAAAATCTCGACGAGGTCTTTCCAGAGCCACCACTTTCGTTGTTTGTATATATCATATATCAATACCTCCCTTGGCTTTCGAGAAAATCGGCTCGGACATTCATCCCAGGGGTTGTGTTGTGTTATCTCACAACCCTTTTAGAGCCGGAAACGGTTTTCGGGGACAAAATACTTGAAAATAGTGTGTGATATTTTTTGGCGGTAGTGATAGGGTAGGCATGGGATGAGGGTGACTCAATCGGGAGCAGGGTCGGTAAAAGTGTCACAAACACCTACCTGTGAAATTCTCTTGACAGGCTCGTCGTGAGTGTCTGTCGAGATCGAGAATTGAGACCGAAATCGAGTTCGAGATGGAGAGCCAGTGCAGCCCTGCAGTCACATCCATCCCTGGTTGCTTTTACCGGTATTTAGCATCGCGGTTTTTCTTTCTTCTTGCGTCGCTTACTATTAATATCTACCAGGTATTCGTATTATACCTACAGTACTTTAGTAGTCAAGAATCACGGGAAAATGCAAATGCGAACCACGTGCCTTTTTATACTGCTGTTCTACACGAGCCTGCCTCTACAGCAGTCAGCATACACCAGGTGTGACACCAGTATGTTCAACTGCTGTACCTGTACTCCAACCTTTGCTAGATTTACTACTCGTACGTCATAGATAGACCAAGAGCTCCGGGATTTTCAGATGGAATTGAAGCCAGCTGCTTGAAACGACGCGAAAAAGCACAGCGAGGCATCCTGCTTTGGGTGTTGGGTATCATGTCGAATTTTCGATATATCGATATATATCGAAATATGAAATATCGAACTTCGATGTATCGTAATACGAAATATCGAACTTCGATGTATTGCAATACGAAATATCGAACTTTCCATATATCGCATTGAAAGCGAGTTGACCTCCATCCCGTGGCATTCCGGCATTTTTTATGCTGATACGTACTGAACGACAAGTTCCTACACACCGAATATCGAAGTCGTATCGATATATTTTTTCGTTTATCGATACTGATCGATATTTGATAACATCGAAACTCGATTATCGTTCGATATCCGATACCCATAGGATATCCATAATTAATCCTGCTATTATATTAATATCAACAGTTTAGACTAAACGAATACGGTACCACTCTGGACGGAAATGTTAAGGACCGTTGGGCATTGATACTTCTACACGAACGGCCATTATATTTCCGTCCTGAGTGGTACAGATATTACTACTGTAGATATATACTCCGTATATATACCGCCAGCTCAAGGCGGCACACCACTAACGAAAGGCGAACCGGGAACTGAACTGGACTGAACTGATATGTTCAGCTGCTGCTGTACCAGTGTATTCATACCGGTTAGCCTACAGCAGTAGTATACCAGGAATTATATGCTGTAAATAAAGGCCCGCCGTTCAAGTGGCCCATGGCAGCAAATGTCTCTGCTAATAATAGGCAGCAAGGCTTGCTTGTCCCCCTATCTCTGTTTTGCTTAGCAACGTCAGTGGGAAATGAATGCCGAAATGACAAGAGTAGTCCTACGTATAGACAAGCGCACGTCTTCGTTACGCATGTGATACTGGCAAGACCATGTGATATTTATACCACCGGGTACCGAAGAAGCAACGCCTGTTCTGTACATAAAACTGTATCAACCACGCAATGGGTCCAACTCACAGCTGACGTGCTTCTAACAATCTGTCAATTAGTAAGCACGCACGGATAGTCTACCAGGTATACTGTACATCATACACAACACGGGTACAACATAAGCAGCAGGCAGTGTCAGTTCTGCCCATGAATTGTTCATCGGACGAGACGGCAAGCGCTCATAGACTGCCGGTATGGAGACGTACAGACAGCAGTGCAGCTGACGTGAAAAGCCAGTCTCCAGTCTGCGTGGTCCGCGGGCGCTCAGCGTCTCATGCACCTGGCACACGAAGACGGAGAAGGCTGCCCGATAATTCCGAGAGGCCTGGTCGCCGTGTCGCCATGCTCAGATGCTCGGGTGCTCGGGGAGCACTCGTGGCCACGCCTCGCGCGCATATCACCAAACCAGCAGCAGCAGCAGCAGCAGCAGCAGCAGCAGCAGCAGCAGCAGCAGTGCTTGCGAGCATGCATTTGGAGATTGTTGCGAAATAAACATTTGCTGTGCGAACAAACACAGCAGGCATTGTTGCATGCAACCCGTTGCTCTCACCAAGGCCGCCACCGACTCCACGGAGCCGTTGCACTTCCAGTTTCCTCCGATAACGTACTTGCGAGCCATGCTGCTTTCTTGAGGTTGCACTAAGAGCTGGACTAGTATGAGGGGGGGGGGGCAGGAAGCTGGCGATGACTGAGACACGGGTGGAGCCTGCAGTACCCAATTTTCCCCTTTCCCCTGCATCACGAAAAGCCTACCTAGAAGAATGGAACTCCATCCAGAAGTCAGTTTTAAGATTTCACTCTTCTGTTGGCATTCGACATTCGACAGAAACGGAGGGGGGATGCACGCGCAGAGCAGCGCGAGCACTGGGCGGGAGCAGCTCGCACTGGTATCTGGGGCTAGATCAGAGCGGCACCCATGCCACCTCCTCTCCCATGCCACCACATTTTATACTGGAATTGGTGTCGCCCTTGCCGTATCCGCTGCTGATGTCGCCCAAATAAAAACTGGAGGTAGGTGGAGCATCCTGCATCCTGCAACATGGCACGCATTATGTTTGTTTGCTGCTTGCTGCTACAGCTGTGCAGCAGTATCACCGTACAGCAGCATTAGTGTCAAGATTGATACGACTCCGGCGCATAAGAGCTTGCGAGGAGCAGGGGACAGGTCTGGCGTGTGATGCTATACTATGGGTGGAGCGAGGCTCTGGATTCTACTGTAGTTTTAGGGCGAAAACACGATTTCCGCTTGTACTTCATGATTTACTGTAAATCGTTCAGGGCAGATAGATTCCTGATCTTAATGAGATCTGTAACTCATGTTGCCCGGTGGGAGCCATACAATGTGCGTGATCTATTGTAGGACAGTTTCCTGGATTGGATCTGTAATTCCCGGGTTGGATCTATATTGTGCAGATCCTGCACAACGACTCATAACGGCAGGTTAGGATCTACAGTAGATGATCTACAGTTAGCAGATCGTGATCGGCCCGACGTGCGCAAACATGTTCCGGAGCGGTAGGGAGTGGAGAGAGCATGATAGCGCCTGCTGGTGCGTGCTGCCGCGAGGGCTATTACGGGGGACCATAGTAAATAGAACCAAATATTGCTAGCAACAATAGGGAAATATATAGGTTTTGGTGTCTACAGTAGATTCTATTGTGTCTACAGTAGGTCTTATTAACTATGAACCAAATATTGTTAGCAAAAATAGGGAAATATGTAGGTTTTGGTGTCTACAGTAGGTCCTATTGTGTCTATAGTAGGTCCTATTAACTATGTTCCCCCGTAATAGCTTCAACGGGAACTTGTACAGTATTCAACCTTAAGGTTAACGTTCTAACATCAACGTTACCGCTGATGTTGACGTGATCGAACTTCAACGAACTCTAACTCCAGCGATAACCCGCTAACGTCAATGTTAAGTCTAACTACAACGTTGAACCTACCTTCAACATTAACACGCTGACTTCAACAATAACCTCAGGTTTGAGTCGCCGGTCCTGGTCGGAGATAGGGTCGACGCTAGGGTCGAAAACGCTACTTCATTGTTACCTCTGACTTCAATAATACCGTTAACACCGGCTTCAACGCTGACTTCAACGTTGAATCTATAGCTTCAACTCCACCGTTAACATTAATGCTAAAACTTCAACGTGAACCCTAACTTTCACTTCAACTTTTCGCGTTAACTTTCGATGTTATTGTCAACCTCAGGTTCGAGCGGCCGGTCCTGGTCGGAGAGAGGGTCGATGCTAGGGTCGAAGTGGAGAAGGCACGAGTCACCTCGTCGGGACGGGAAGTGCTGGTTCGATGCTCGACGACGGCGTCGCTCGCAGACGGGACTGTAGCCGTTTCCGGTCAGGCCAAGGTGCTGTTGCCCCGCAGCTGTGACGTTCGGTCGTGGTGAAGACCCGTGGTGTTTCGTTTGTGTTTTGCCTCGCGAGCGCAACGGGGAGGGGAGGGGTGTGTGTGTGTGCTTATTTCGTGCATGGCTGTAGGGGGGGGGGGGTCGTGGGGGGCACTCAATTCGTGCGTATCATAGCCGTAGCCTTATGCCCATAGACTCTCGGGTCCCTACAATGCCGGGACGGAGCACGTCGGGT
>JAYJME010002303.1:0-14004 GCA_036873775.1 Costaria costata
TCCCTCCCTCCCTCGCACTCCGCTCCGCAATGCCCCGAACCCCCAGGTCCAGAACAAGATGGTCGTTCACATGGATGCTAGATCGAAGGAACTGATAGCGCTCAAACGTGAAAACGCTGAGCTCCGCACCAGAGTAAAACATCTCGAGCGGGTGCTGCGGGGCGGAGCGGGGGCAGGATCAGGGACAGGGGCGATTCGGAGAACCTCAAGCTCGGCCCCGGCAATACCGCGAGAGAGAAAAATGGCCGGACTTGACGGGGTAGGATCGAGCAGCAGTAGCAGCGTGTCGAGGAAGACGACTCGATCGACCAGCAGCGTTACGCGTTCTGCGGCGTAGCGCACGACATGATGTTTTCACACTCGTTTTGCGATCATTTCCGGGCGAACAGGATGTGGAATTACAGCAGACTGATGCGCGTGGTCTCGGAGCGGGTCGTAGATAATTTTAGATTGCACATCTTTTGGTCTGTGGAGGTACAAGTAAGTGTTTTCTAGGTCAGGTTTTTGTATTTAGTTGTGGACATGACTTGCAGCGACGTGCGGGAGTAAGGTGTTTACCGGTACTACCAGGTATTACTGTGAACGAGTGTTTTGCGCGAAGGCGTTACGGTCATGCCTCCTGCTGGCATGAACAGAGCAGTGACGCGTACGGTACGAGGTTGCTTTGTATCGGCGGCGTTCATTGTCATAACATTATGTGTGTATTGTGCGTCGTTACTCTACGGAGGCGGCCGCGCTGTGTTGTCGGGGTCAGCATGGGGGGGGGGGGGCTTAAGGGCAGTTGTCGGGGAAAGCATGAGGTGGGGGGTAAGGGCAGAGCGCTTGCACGAACGGTGGACCCATCCCAACGATATCAGGAATAAGCGACCCAAGCGAAGTAAAGACCTGTGGCGCACTACAATGTTGTCATTGACACGAAAATCTTAGCTCTACATGTTGAATGTTGGATGTTGTTTGTAATATGTGGGACATATGGAGACGTAACCAAGGTATTCCTACGAGAAAGTTTGCGCGAGGAGCTCTCAGACTGTTGAGATTTCTGCTGTAAGGCTGCGTCGAAGCTTCAAGTTTGCGTTCTTCTGCCATGCTCATGTTCGATCTAAAATGATTTTACGCCATACATGTGAATCTCCTGCGTGTGCGTCGTAGTGCAGACATGGCACACCCCGCAAGAGGCCGGCGGAAATCGCGCTCAATCATCGCTCAAAACGCCTCCTGTTTGGGACTCCGTACGTAGAAAGCGCGGCGTGGTTTGCGCGGCGGTTGTTTCTGTTTTTTGCAAGTAAAACTGCCACCCGTACTCGCGACCAAAAGAGGGAGGCACCAAACAACCTCTTTAGTACAAAAACGACAGCATGGCACCGAAGCGAGTACATGAACGTATTCGCACACTTTTGGTAAAACCGGCCAGAAGATCAAGCCGCGGAAATGGTGCGCGGATTTCACAGAGTCTACTCGATTGTGTCGTCCCCCCGAAGCATCTCGGAGAAGGTCAGCGTGTCCCGGACGAAGACGCAGATGAGCTCGTCCCGGCTGTGCATGCTCCCGCAGTGGTCCAAGTGGCGCTCGCATGGACAGAGCACTTGATGGTGCACCCGAATCAACAAGCCCCTGTTTAAATCGAAGACAGCGAAAAGGGAAGGTTATCCGCAGTTCCCATTGGTCAACCGTTTTAAAACAAACAGGAATGGTTTGGTTGGTCTATAAAAACATGGGATGGATGTCGTATTTTACTTCATCCAAGACCTGCTCCAGCAGGAAGTGATTTTTGTTGGGAACATCACCATGGGAGAGAGAAAGGGGAAATGCACCCGCGGCTTTTCCACTGGACGATTACATTTCTTTTAAGTAGAAGAACCCGATTGTTCGAAAAACATTGGATGTCGTGTCACACCCACCAAAACCCAAGACCAGCCAGGAGTTTATGGTAGTGCCGTCACGGTAGGCAGGTTGTACCACCAGGTGGGGGGGGATAGGAGAGGATAATCGGTGGACGTAGTTTGCAAGTCCCCCTACCGCCGGTAAACCCCATGCCGCAGCTCCGGTGTCGACGTTTTCACGCCGGGGCGGTAGCAAGGATGCTACTAGAAAGATCGGGGGGAGGGGATCGACGCGCGAGGAGACACGCTCATTGGGCAGGACATGATATATGGTCCTCGCGAAAGGACGGTGGGAGAAAAAGAGGCAGTATGTTGCCTTAGTCCGCACTTCAAACAGGGCCAAGATGCGCGTATCATACGAATCAAAAATCGGTACTCATACGGTGTGGTGTAATTCTCGTGTGCGTGTTGACTTGCCGGCGGAACGCTGTCTACGGCAAATCGCGCTTTTTTGGATTCCCCCGTTCGTGGGCTACTTTCCATCTAAGCGCGTCAAATTATCTGTCATTCCCCCTTAACCTATGCCAAATAGTTTCATCACGCAGCGATAAAGCCGCTTCATCCCCCGGGGAACGCGTGACCGACGGATAAGCAGGGAAAATGTTCAGAGCGTGGAGATACCACCCCATCCCCAAGGATGCAGCTCACCCTCCATGCGACTTGCCGAACTCTTCACGGCCCTTCGCGCTTGGTGCAAGCCACGTTTGCCCGGTCGGTGAAAACCCGGCGTGTTCCGTCTCGACATTGTAAGGATGCGAGGGTCTATGGTATTAAGACTACGGCTATGCAGGACAATGAGTACTCCCCCCCCTCCTCCCCCTCCTCTCGCTTTCTTCCTTCGTACCTGCTGAGGGTGGTGAGCCTGAATAACGGTGTTATGGGTAGCCCCTGCACGACGGACAGACCCAGTCCGTAAAAGGCAAAGACTCCTACCGCCACTCCCGCGACGAGGGCGAAGGATCGAGTGTTGACCAGCTGCATGACCCCCATGGTCAAAAGCGTGCCAAAGATCGCGCTGTATATCACAAGAGGCTTTGTCTTCTCTGTTTAGGCGCCGAGAGCCGGGGTTACGGAGGGGGGGGGGGGATAGATTCAGGGGAGGACGTTCGTTGGGGGCACCTGACGGTGGGAAGGGGGAGGTGGGTTCTTGCTGGGTGTGGTGGTCATGGTCTGCATTGTTTGTTCGTCCGGAATTCATACAGAGTGCTTCGTTGTCAGCTGCATTGGAAGCGCATGAAAGGTTCTGCCATATGTGAACAAACGTTGACATTGCCCACCAAACTGTTGGGAAGACGCTCTTATGTTGGTACGTTGTGCAGAAGGCTTGCCATCGCAGAAAGAAACATTTGTTGCAACCCCACCTGCCGCAAAAGCGTTCCCGATGTCGTCCCGCCTGTAGATGTTTAACGTCAGCAACCACCGCACTGAGTAGGCCAGTTTTATTACCCATTCTGGCCCCAGCCACGCCCTTAGCAGCAGCACAGAGCCCATCGAGACGGTAACGTATCGAGCCACGGAGTAAGGGATGTAGCTGTACTTGATGATGAGGGCGATCAGGCACCACGGTAGCACTCCGGTGACATACCCCGCGGCAAGCCACAAGCAGAAGCGCCTGCTAACCATTTCAGTGTCCTGAGCGTCGGAGCGGGCGGGACACATACAATTAGTTTGAGCTGTGTATCGCTGAACTAACGATACTAGGTCTAAGAAACGCTGGATATTTGGAATGTGCAGCTCCGGCAGCGGTCCACATGCTGCCCATATCTCCGAGGGTCCAAGGCTTACGTAAGACAGCAGATCAAGCACCAAAACATCCCTTATTGTTCCGAAAGCGCTATACGCAGCATTTATATGCGGCATCAAGCGCTGCTCTCACCCACGTTGTTGTCTTTGAGTGGGATCTGTCGCGATCCGATTCTCGACCAGCCGGCTAGAAGTTCAAAACCCAAACATCCCTTCATGTCCTGAAACCCTCTAGCGCTTACTCGTACACAAGGATTGTGCGGTACCACGTGCTACCCCCCCCCCACCTTGATGTCTTTGAGTGGGATCTGCCGGGGCCCGATTCGCAGCCAACCGGCGGAGGGGCGCAGGTCGACGTCTACCTTCGGCACCCAGACGGGGAGTACGCAGACAACGTCCCTCGCCAAGAGAAAACCCGAATGGACGTCGAGGAACGTGGCCAGAAGGAAGAGGCCCGAAATGTGTACCTGGTGTGATCGGTGCGGCACCCATGTGGGCGTGGGTTGTTACGCCGACGACGCACAGTCTGTGCGTACCTCTTCTCGCGCAGAATAGGTAAATGTTTCGAACTGGCATGCGATACTCGAATAGAGTCGCCGAGTGTTTAGTCATTGTGGTCAGATGCAACAGGGAGGGACCCGTTTGGCATAATATGCTATTTCGACCAGACAGCGCGCGCAACTGATTCAGCTCTGGTGCATTCCTTGCTCAGAGGAGAGACACGACGAAAAAGGAATATGTGGTGGTGTCTGAGCTCGGATTATTTCCGATCGTCCGAGCTCTACCAGGTTTGTGCGCACAATTAGCTCACACGCCACTCTGTCATGTATGAACCCTGCGTGTGGCCCTAACCCGCACCTAACCACGTGAAACTCGTGTATCGAACACCTGTCAGACTACGTATGATATAACCGCGGCAAGCTCATATGAAATTACCTTAAGTTTGACGTCGGTTGGAGCAATGTCCGGAAGGAGCGTCAGCTCCTCCACCAGATAGAAGTTCCGCAAGAGCGTGGCGCAGTACAGCCAGCACACCGCAAGCGGCACGCTGAAGAGCGCGATAAAACGAAACCGCCACCTGGCGATGACCAACCGGGGTTTAATTCGTCAAGTCGAGCAGGAGAACGTGATTTCCTCATCGGGCTGTGAACCAAGCCAACCATTTCGTTTTTACGAGTAAATGGGTTTTGTAGGACCCGCCCGAATAGACATATTAGTCCAGCCGAAACCGAATTGACCTCGTGTTCACATTTGTTTTCGCCTGGTACACCCACGACCCCACTCCGTCATACCGCTACCTCGCCGAGATTGCCCCCCTCCCTCCCCCCGCCCCCCCCCCGGCGTAGTAAAAAGGCACCGGGTTCTCGCCTGAGGTCACAGTCCAAGGTGAAAAGTTTGTTCATTGCGCCCGGTGTGGGATCGTCGGCCATAAAAATCTTCGGCCGCCTCTTTCGCAACGAAACGGGGACGACGTATTCCCACCCCTCCAGCACCATCCCCTGCCCCGTTCTATACAGAGACCTCGCCAGATACACCAATCCTGCCAACAGCTGCGGCGGTCGCGAATGATAGGACGAACAATTTGAAACAGTTGCTGATTCTTGCGGTCGTGAGTGGCGGGAATCATTTAAAAAAAATGATACATTTTCGGCTAATATGCGCCTTTCTGTGAAAATGCAGTGAGCGTGGTCAAAAGGCAAGGTTACATGTTACCTGTTCTGGTGGTGATGCACGAAGTCTGGGCGTAAGTTTGGCGCTGTTTTTTTGGGTGCTTTACGGGCACGAGAACAAGCAAAATATGGAAACTCCGGCACTACGCCATGGCAGGCGTCGACCTTCCTTTGGTGCACGTATGCACTGCTGCTTCTGACCAAACACGTTTTATGTAGGTTTTTCTTGCGTAGATGCCGCCTTCGATTGAATCATGCGTAACCGGGAGACACAGCGACTACCGTGAATACATCACATCCAAGACAAACTCTTGTCGCCACAACAAAACCGGCGTCTTTATGCGCAGTCCGTGCCAATTAATTTCGGCAGCAGCACCAACTGCGTGCGCCGTGCGGAGAAGCAAGCCCGTACCCCTCCCCCCCCCGCCATCCGAACCCCCCCCCCCCCTCCCCGGAACCCCGGAATAAAAAAACACTGCCGTAAACTCCGCGTTCCCTGGTTTCTCACCACAAACAGCTCTGCACCTAAGAGCGCCCGCTCGTCAGATGTCTCGGTGGTGTACTGAGAGCAGTCCACAGCTTCTTGCTGTCGTTTGCTTAAGTCGCACTGCTCGCTATTGAAGCAGCAACGAATCTCCCGCAGCGTCTGTGCTTCGGTATCAGTAGTTGTATCGAACGCGACCGTCTCGGACCAATCTGTGGAGAAGTAGCTGATGACCTGTCCCATGTCGAAAGATGCGACGTAAGAAGCGGTGGGTCGGGGGGAGGGGATACGTTGTGAGGGCCTCACCCGGAAAAAAAAAATATATATATGTTAAAACACTTGATTTTCCTGGAGATATGATGGTCCGCGAAAACTATATGCCTGGTACGTATGTTTGACAAGTCCCAGCGTTGAAAAGTTGCAGCCAGGTACACTAATCGTGCCGAATCAACCAAAATGTTTCACTGGTATCCCAGGCACCGTTCAAAATGGCACGCATCATCGAACCGAGAGGCGCCTACGTCTTATCATAGCTATACTCTGTCCAAAAATCGCTGGAGCGGATCCGTCTTCCAGTTTACTGATGGCGCTTGAATCGCCCGATTAGCTATGTGCCACTAAGCGACCGAACCCAGTCCGGCATATACCATTCATAGAGCGTAACACGCTCAAAACCCTTTTCATCTGCCACCTCGTCCAACATCTCCATCCGCACCTGTACGTCGTCCAACGCCCAATATTCGAGGGCGTTCTCGAAGTTCTCCTGCTTCCACTTGAAGCGCACCGCGCTGGAGACTATGGACGACGGCACCTCTACCTCCACCTTAGGGCAAAGCAGCGCACACGGCAGTAACAAACCATCGCTGAGCAAAACCCAAAGAACGGGGTAACAGCGTGTAGAGAACAGCACAGCACAAGGCGCGTATACGGCACAGCAAAACAAAAAACGAAATGGCGACCGGTATGTTCTAGTTTCGGAGCGTACTCCAAAAATGTGAGTGCGCGTGGGAGACGGAAAGTGACGCAACGCACAAGACGTCCTGTCAGGATACAAGGGGAGACAAAAACCTGAGCTCTTGAAGTATATAGTGTGAAATCCGTTTGTCTCTGAATTTTGGAAAATGACGTGTCCACACCTTAAGTGAAGCAAAAACAAATGTTTTTTTCCAAACACATGATATGTGATGTATTGTAATCTTGTGGAGGAGGGTCCAGCCCTTACCCAACTCATGTCCTGAGGTGATATTATTGCCGGGGAAAATAGTCATCAGAACCTACAATAATATAGTGTGTAAATAAAAAAAGGAGGGGGCATCAGGGGTGCTCGACAAAAAAAGAGAAAAACAACCTACGAGGTACACTCCTTCTCAGCGTCAAAATGAACAAAAAAAAGCAGCGCGGTGGGATTTTTGGACGAAATTTACGAAAAGTGAGATTTTTTTTCAGGTTTGTACTTTACTTGGTTTTAATACACCCCCCTATCTGGGTCTCACAAAGGGGTAGTGGGGATCGGCCTTTGTTTTTTCGTGTACCCCTGGGGGCATGTATGTTTTGTGTGTTTCTCATGGGTTGTGATTGCTACGCCCCCGCCATAATACCTAATGGAAGCAGTCTTGTGCAAGCTCACCTCCGTGAACTCCTCCCTCCGGTAATTAAAAGTCTCGAGGATGGTGAGCGTTTCCCACGTGTCCCCGCTGTCGAGCGAGTAGTAAATATACACGTTCCCGCCGTAAGCGGGCTTGCAGAGGACAGTCGACGCGTCCGCGACGGGCGGCCCCATCTTGATGAGGAACACCAGCCTACCGCCGTAGCTGTCCCGGTACAAGGGGGGGGGGGCGCAGATTGTTTGAAGTACCTCGGGTCGGGCACCGAAACAAAAAAATAGCAATTTATCTTGCACACGAAGTCCTGAATTATGAAACGGCTGGCTGTTGGTTGCTTTAGATCCATCTTCTAAATAGCATCCGCAAAACAAGTACGTATGGCAGGCAAGTATGCTACCAAAGACTCAAGCGGAAGCACCAAAGCGGAAGGTTTTTAGCTCGATACGGATGGACCCCTAGAAACGTTTTCCGAGACTCCTTGCTTGCATCGGCACGGGAAAAACCCGTCGCCAGCTGTACCTCTGTACATATTCGTTGGGGAACACCTCGCACACAAGGTTTGGCGACACCGCTGTCGAATGCTAACAAAAGAGGGCATTATCGTTGAACACGCACGCGCGCAAAGTACCCCTTGTCGGTTCGCTCGAACGAAGCTGATACTGACCTGGAGAAACACCCTACCTGTGGGTGCCTTCCTTCGGCAACAACTCACCTCGTGCTTTACACATGGCCCTGAACAAGTCTTACCCTAGCCATCAGTGCAACAGACGTCACGAGTGGGGATCTCCAACGGGGGCGCTACGTCGGAGCTCACCAATCGTACCGTGGCGAGCAGCTCACTGCTACGTAACCCACGAGAAGGGGCTAAACGGCCCTGTGTCAGTTGCTCCGTTAAACACAGCTCTGCACACACTCCACTTACGAGGCGGTGTGCCCTCGATTCAAGGAAGCTTGCGAATCGAAACGGCTACGCACGATAGTACCCGGCACGGCTGTGTTCACCTCATCTCCAAGTCCAGCGTCTCCACCTCCCTGTAATTCGCGCCGGAGAACACCATCGTTTTTGACCCGGCTCCCACGCCGCAGATCCCGGACAACTCTCCGTTGATCGCGTGGTCCCAGCGCGCAGACGCCATGGCGTTGGTAGATATGTTCTGGGTGGCCCACAACTCGAAGGTGTCTTCAAACACATACACTCCGCTTGACGAGGACAGGAAGTCGTCCGCGCAAAAATCGAACCCCCACTTTCCGGCAGAGTAGATGTAAACCTGTCCGTTTGTTTTGTTTACTTGCTTGTTTGGCAAGGCGATTGAGCTTGTCCGGTCGACGATTGTGCAATTTTCCAATTTATAAGGTACGCAAATACAAGAGAACAAGAGAGCTGCGCATGCAGATACTTACACGGCTGCGCTAGATTTTCGAGGCGTTCCGTAGTGCTTTCTCCTTGGTATCCACGGCGTTTGTCGGTCTGCAGGGTTTTAGGTGACGATCACACGCTGCTACAGTAGTGCCGTAGAATAACTTAGATTTTGCTGTTGCCAAGAAGCGCCAAGAAAAGCGCGATAATCAAGGAGCCCATCCACCCACAAATGGGCGACAACCAAAGAACGCCTCAAAGGCTTGTGGAAACAATTTGACGTACGATGGCACATCAAGTTGGTGGCGGCTTTGAGTCCGATTCTTTCAGTAGGAGTCGCTGACTCTAGCGCAAACCAACCCACCAAAGACAACCGTCCCAACGGTTTATTAAAATACCGGTTGTGTGCTAATATATATGGGGCTCCGCCTCTGGAACTCTCCCTCTCACCTCTTCGTCAAACACGCAGTAGCCTCCGTAGACCTTCTCCACAGTTGATCGGTCGTCGCAGGAACTCCACTCCGTGATCGGTGCCAGCCCGTCCGCCGTGTCCCCCTCGAACGCGACGCACTTCGGGCCGGCAATGCAGCTCGGAAAGAAGCCGTAACACTTCTGACCGAAAACAGTATCAATGGCGCTGTTGTTGTTGGCCACAGCCACTGAAACGCAGGCCAGCACAGCCAGGGAGACGAGCAGGGTTGCCGCATACCCGATGAGCACGGGGACGAACCCAGGGTCTCGTGGGACCCTCTGGTACTTGATCCTCCTCTCCGCGGGACACTGGCAGCTGGGGCAGTGGCCGCCCTTGAAGTAGCAGTCGCTGCAGTAGAACTCCCCGCAGCACTTGCGGGCGAACCCTTGCCGGAGACACGTGCGGCACTCTTCGCCCTCCCGGACGACTGGCGCCTTCTCCGCGCCACCCGCCGCACCGTCGGGGTTGAGGTTGTCTTGCGTTAGCAGGCCTTTGTTGGCACCGACCGTGATTAGGTGGCACCCGGGGCAGTTGCCGGTGCCCTCGTAGCACAGCTTGCAGAAGTGCCGGTGGCAGCAGCTCCGGAGCTTTCCGTCTTCCATGCAAACGCCGCACGTATCCACTTCGAGCTTACTCTGAGTCGTGTGTATGTGTGATGTGTCGGCCGATGGCGCGCGAGCGTACTGCGTAAGCGCTACGAGTACCAAGGAATATTGGTACAGTATAGGCCCGCCAACAAGAAAGTCCTATTTGGAGTGAGCCTCAGATTCTTCTTGTGACACTATTTACGGGGGTACGATACATAGTAATCAGGACGAAACGTTATTAGGAAAACTAGGGCAATGTATAGCTTTTTGCTACTATCATAGGTCCTATTTACCATAGCCCCCCCGCAATATGATACCCTTGGACAACCTTGATCGTAGGCTATTGTATAGGATTTTAAGTGTAGCGCTCGCCGCTGAGCACGAGTTCTTAGTCCAATGTTCTTAAGCGTCCGCCCAAAAGTGAGCGTCACTTTCTTATTAAGGCACTTTCTTATTCGCTGGCCTGCACTGTACACCTCTACGTACCGCCAACGTGCACGCCTCCTCAGGCGTTCCACAACTTCGTTTTTCGCCGACATAGTCGAGATTCCTTGAAGCACAGCTTGTCATCGTCGTCAAGAGAGACCAGCGGCGGCGAAGCCTTAACTTGTGGTAGTTCGCAGGGCGATGACGCAGCAGACGCGTCGGAGGGGGTCAGGCGCGTTGGAGTCGAAATGCCTGCTGTGGAAACCTTAGCCTCGCGGAGCCGGAGAGAGTGGGAGTCAGCTCAAGAGCGTCGGGTCAGGTGAACTCTTTTGGCTGGAAGGATAGTTGTTGCGGAGACACGTCTTTTCCTGTCGTCTTCTCGTACGAAGCATAGCTTTGAGTTCGACCGATTAAGCAGGTGCTCCTCAGGTTTTTCAAGCTAAAACGTACGTCGGCCGCACATTGCTAAGCAAGCTGCTTTGCGAAGCAGCAGCTTCTTTGAGAAACAAGTTTTTTACAAAGTACCAGTAGCAATTAAAAAAAAGTTACGAAATAATTTGTTTGCGAAGTAACTCCTTTGCGAAGCAAGCGCCGCCGCTTTCGGTTTTGATAAACGCCATGACACCTTTCGCCCAGGGCTGACCCTGAGAAAATAGTCGCCCGGTGGTCCGCGACATCTCGCCACGGCAGGCTTGTTTGTCCCACTTGGGTCATCAAGAAATTCACACAGCAGTAGGTGTCAGAAATACTGACCCAGGCTGGATTTCCTATTGAGATATTTAAGAAAGGCGCGTTCTACTCTAATTTCAGTGGAACGGCTCCATAATTTAATATTTTGCTGTAAATCTTGCCCTGACTTTCGTTTGTGTATTCAACCACCGAAAACAGTGCCCCTCTGTTTTTGCCAACGAAGGGCTACAGTAGGGAAATACTCAAAACACGTTCGGCCGAAAACGGCTACGAGTATTTTGGCGAAGCCGAAAAAAAACAATATTATGGCCGATTGGCCGTTTTGGTTTGATATTTTGTCTCCCGTTAAGAACGTCTCTTACCGTAGAGCATCAATATCCAATTGGCGGGTAAAACAGTTATCGCTGGCGACGAAAAGTCAAAACGGTAAGTAGCATCAAATTAGTACCGCAGCACGCACAGCAGTAACTGCGCATACTAGGGCGGTGAGTTGGCTGGCCATACGTCGCCAACTAGTTATTAGTTGGCTACGAGGTATTACAGCTAGTTGCGCGGCGCAATTTGCGGAACTCCCCCGCTCTGAATCTGACTGGTGCGTTTGTGGCTCGACTTAGTGCGGTGTTTTGTTGCTTCATTGACCAAAAATAAGCCAAGTGGTTGACTTAATACGACCTCCCGGAACCAGCAACCCCGCCCCCCTCCCCACCCCGTCCCATCATATGGCATTCCCCTGCGAACAGACCCTGGGTGCCCGGGCAAACAAGCCCACTGCGAGCAACCACAGGGACTCCGAGTAATGCCTTCTCCATCCTCTCGTTCGGTGGCGGCCGCAAACTGGGCTGCTGCGGGGGCGGGGCGGACAGGGTCCTCAAGTGTCAGCGGTGCGGGTCGGCAAGAATAAGACTTTTCGCAAGCTTACCGTCGACTGACGCCGCCGCCACTTCAGGAAAGCGGCACTCCCTTGGTGACGGCAGTGTTAGCGTTGATAGCACGACGAGCCGGTCTTCGCTCGCGTCGACGAGCTGGGCAACGGGCAGTAATACCGCCGAGTTCGGCAAGACTAGGGAATGGACCGGAACCACAGGACGAATAGGATTGCCTGCGCGGGGAGGTGCAAGCGGTAGCAGAAATAGTGGCAGCAGCAGCAGCTTAGATGGGAACTCGCGCGAATTGAGTCAAACCATCGGCGGCGGCGGCAACTGGAATAAGGGGTGGCGCTTCCGAGGAGATGATTGCCGGCCCGGCCCGGCGACCCCCGGGGGTAGCCTGCTTGTTCCCCCGCGACGATCCTAGCAACACGTTTGTTCCGTTCGGTTGTGTTCTGTTCGGTTCGAATCGGTTCGGTTCAGTCTGATCCGGTTGGAATCCGTTCGGTTCAGTCCCGTTCGGTTCAGCTCGAATCGATTGTGTTCGATTCGGTTTGGTTCTGTTCGGTCCTGTTCGGTTCTGTTCTGTTCTGTTCGGTTCTGTTCGGTTCGGTTCGGTTCGGTTCGGTTCGGTTCGGTTCGGTTCGGTTCGGTTCGGTTCGGTTCGGTTCGGTTCGGTTCCATTCCGTTCCGTTCCGTTCCGTTCGGTTCGGTTCGGTTCCGTTCGGTTCGCCTCGGTTCGCCTCGGTCCGGCGTCACTGCGGTGTCGTCTTTTTCGTAATTGAGTGGGGGTATGATGATGATGACGATGAGGAGGATGTTGATGATGACGATGACGGTGGTGATGATAATGACGATGACGATCATGATCATGATGATCGTGATGTTCTCACACTAGCCCATTTCCTTGAAATCTATCCGTTATCACCACGCGTCAACACCCAGATGCTTGGCCCGGGTATGGGTATTCCGGGAGTAACCTCCACGGCATTGTCATGGACCTAATACTTGAGTACAAAATTACTTTATCCCCGTCTACATCTAGCTTAGGGAACCCCCCCCCCCCCTCGCCCCTGGGGCGACTGGGACATCGAACGTCGCATCCCCGACCACCCCGCTTTACACATTTCCGCACGTCGGACAGATCATGATCTAGATCATGGAACTAGATAATCTAAATCCTAATCTGCTGTTCTGAGATGTTACGCAGGATCTGTACGGTACAGATCCAACCCAGGAACGACGCGTTCTACGATAGAGGTTGCATTTTTTTGGCTTTTTTTGTTTCTGAATGACGGGGCTCCTTAACTCAAAATCGTTGGAATGTCATTCTCGTTTAGCAATATGATTTTTTAAAATGCTTAGTCCATGGATTTTCTCACCGGGTTGCCCTTCCAGTTTACTTAAAAACAGTTGTCGGGTGTGATATGGAGCTCCTAAAGTGAAGAGCCCCAGAAAAAACATGGTGCACCTCAGTCGTAGCATGGGTCGAACCTTGTGCTCGATCATGCAGGTTTTACGGGTCCCACCCGGCAACATGAGCTAGAGGTCATCATACAGATCAGGAATCTGCCTGCCCTGAAATATCTAGATCATGATGTAGTGGAATCGATCATCTGTCAGTGGTAGCAATCAGCACCGCCCGCTTCCGGTGACTGCAATCACCCGTAGAAATGTTTCTTATTCTGCCGAAAGCAAATCAACGAGAGGTTGAGACAGTCACGTTTTCCACGGTACGGACAGAAGAAGATGGATGATCCGGAAGCGTTAACTCAGAAGGCGCGTCGGTGTTGCAAGCATAAAAAAAAAACAGTGCTGCTGCCCTACGAGTACAACCAACACAGACAGCGTGTTTGTTGTGATCGCTCACTGGCTGGCAGCTGAAAAGCGATAGCCGACAACAACAGCTGCTGTCTTCGCTATGACACACCACGTGGTGCCTAGAGCCGCTTTCGGCTCATCCCTTCCGCGGGCGTTAACGATGCCGAGCGTCCATCCTGAGGATGATGGACACGAGTAGTGCAGGACAACGAACTGGTCATCACGGACTCCGTCAAGAATCTTGTACGCTGGCGTAACTGTAGGGGCAGTCGACGCGTGTTACATTGGTACGATACACGGCTGGACGGGACCCCCCCTTTTCGCAGATATATTATTACGGGGGACCATAGTTAATAGGACCTACTGTAGACACAATAGGACCTACTGTAGACACCAAAACCTAT
>JAYJME010002304.1:0-14003 GCA_036873775.1 Costaria costata
CCTCTTTGTACTGAAATTAGTGTGGGGCACACCCAGTCTGACATAAGAATCCCAGTCTGACCAAAAATAAGAGATTCGTAACATCTGTCGCGTACTGTACACTTTTACCCTAACCCCGACCGGCCTTGGAAAGTTCCAGGATTTTTCTCTGAATGCAGATGTAATGAAGAGTTATATAGTAATGAAGAGTTATATAGTATTCGTGCGGACTATCAACCATTCATTGTGTCGACGCTGCCCCCCTCCCAAGTCGAATACACTGCTACTGAGCCGAATTATGTGTCACGCCATTATTGCCTGGTAAATATACTCCCTACTCTTTTTGGAGAGGCTGTTTCCCCGGCCGCGACTTTACCCGCTCCGTGACTCAGCCCCCGGCGGAAGTATAACTCCTCCTCGGATTGGTCGATCGATGTATACTCGAACAACGCTGGTTGCGTGCGGGAAGCAAGAGGTGCCCACCGAGTATGCTATACAGTAGGGATCCCCGAATAAGGCGGTCTGAATAAGGCGGTAAAAATCGCTTGACGCGAATGGGGAATTGCACTCATATAGCCTCGAACGAATAAGGCGGTCTCCCCAAATAAGGCAGGTATATTGCTCTGGCACACCACCGCCTTGCTGGGGGACCCCTACTGTAATAGGAGACCGCGGTTTTGGCCTCTTGACGAACTGCCCCCTGCCCTAGAAGTGAGCGATTAGTATCATAAGTAGAAGCTTCTGATATACGTATAATACAGTACGAAGTATTGGCTTTGCTTGTTGATAAGAGAAGAGAAACTAGGGAGTAAGCGAAACCCACGACGCATGACAAGGAAAGGTGTTACTCTCAGTGATTTTGATTGAAGTCAAGCGCAAGCTCATTGCATTAAAACATGCGCGATTCGATTTAAGGACAGATTATTTCATTATCATACATCGATACCTATCATAGGTGCAAGAAGAGAGGTCTTCCCGTAATTCGCTTTTTAAGAGAAAATTACCGGCTTTAAGGTCTGCTATTAATAGGCCTGGCACATCACCCCTCTCTTACATCGTGCCCCCCTTTGCACTGTATATCTTGCTGCATGGCTAAAATAAACTTTGACGCGCCCAAAAAAGACCGGCCCACTGTGTACACCAGGTACAAGCAGTAGCATTTTTGGTGCCCAATCGACCGACCTGCGACGCCGCCATTCGACACCTCCTCCTCCTCCTGCTCCTCCTCATTCTAGAAGGGCCCTCGGTTATACACGACGGTTTACTTCCCGTCGTATCCCGTCCGTCCTCCTCGTCCTCCTCCTAGAAAGTCCCTTGGTTCCACACGATGAGATTTTCCGGCGTACCAGGTATCCCAGGGGTGCTTGACAAGAAAGAGAAAACGGCCTACACACTCCTCCCGAAGGTCAAAACGAAAAAACAGCCAACAGTGCGGTGGGATTTTTGGACGAAATTACGAAAAGCAAGTTTTTGTTAATGTAATATATGCAACAATCATTGCGTTTGCTATCCGACAATGTGCAGCACGACCTTCAACGTTGATCACTCAGAGTATTCCACACCTCGGACAGATCATCGATTCCCACTTGTTGATCTAGATATTTCAGGGCAGATCTATTTCCTGATCTGTATGATCTAGCTCATGTTGCCGGGTGGGAGCCGTATAATCTGCACGATCTAGAACATGTTTCCTGGGTCGGATCTGTACGGTACATATCCTGCACAGCATCTCAGAACGGCAGTTTAGTGTCTAGATGATCTATAGATGATCTAGATCATGATCTGTCCGAGGTGTGAAAACTTTGCAAGCGAAGATCTACCACGGCTGCAGTTTCTTTTTTAAGTGCTGTCGCGTACTCTGTTACGATCCCGTGCTGTACTCGTGCAACTCCACGTATACGTACGTTGTTGTTGACCTCACATTGCACAGCAGTATGTCCTTATACACACATACCTGGTACCCTGTACGTAGCTCGATGGCATAATGTAGCCCGTGGTCCTTCGACGAAAAAGCTTGCTTCGTATGGTAGACTATTGTGTCAGGTCCTCTAGTTCTATCCCGGTTGTTTGTTTTGGTGACGTTGTATTTAATCGTTTTTACTCTCCTGCTCAAAATCCCAGGAGCTTTACCTACGCTCGGCAGGTCCGCAGTTCTCTGAACAAGCTGAGGTCGATTCGGTGGCCCCTGGAGTGTGACACCGCCATATATACCATGGTTACACCGCCGTCATACCTAGAGCGACACAGCAGTACCGTCGTATTGTACCATGCGGGTGCAGAGGGGCCGAGTGTACGTAGTAGGTGGGAATTCGTCGTCGATCGCGCTTTTCTTGAAAACCTACTGGTACACCTACTGGCACAACACAGCAGAGCAGTACGGGACACCTGTCACATATATACCAGGTACCAGGTGTACCTGGTCTTGATAGCAAGAAACATGCAAGACTATTACGGGGGACTCTAGTAAATAGGACCAAATCTTGTTAGCAGAAACAGAGAACTATATAGGTTTTGGTGTCTACAGTAGGTTCTATTGTGTCTACAGTAGGTCCTATTGACTATGGACCAAATATTGTTAGCAAACATCGGGAAATGTACAGGTTTCGGTGTCTAGAGTAGGTCCTATTGTGTCTACAGTAGGTCCTATTATCTATGGTCCCCCGTACTAGGTTGGTCGCCCTGGCTGCAACGGGTGCGGGCGCTTTTGTCTCCAGTACGCCTCCTTACGGCACGTATTTTATTGCCGGAAAACACCAGCAGTAACAACAGGTGGACGGATATCATGCTTCGGAGTACAGGAAGAAGAGCAACGAGTACGTAGCAGCGGCTGCAGCGGCAGCAAAGACATCTGGGGGTACTGATGTACTGCCGTAGGACTCGTGTCGATCGCTTTGCACTCCAGGAGGTGTCCGGTGCTCAACAATGACTTGCCAGTACCAGCCATCTTGGAGGACCCAGTCCGAACGGTATTTTGGGGCTGAAATGACTAGGTCTCGCCAGTTCGAAGGGTACCTGGGGGCTGAATTGACTGAGTGCCGCCACTCCCAAGATTGCCGGAGGGATGACCAAACTGAGGAGTGGTGAGAACGTGAGAACCTATATTTAATCGGTCGGGCTTTCCAAGTACTGCTGTTTGTTGTACCTGGCTGTTGCGGGAGAACCCGCGGTCCACTACCTGGTCACTGGTTCAAGTTGATATCGTTATCGGTGTAGAAAAATTGGCTATATCAAGTTCAAAAGATCCACCAAACGTTTTCTTTTACGATGGGACTGCCTACTACTGCCCAATCGGGGCACCCCAAAGTGATCCGTTAGCTGGGATCTTCCTAGGGGCGGGCTGTTCACTTCTCGCATTGCCTTGCGACCTAGGAAGCACTTCCTGGTGGGATCAAGGTACGGGCGTAGACCCAACCCAACCCCCAACCCTAACCCTAACCCTAACCCTAACCCTAACCCTAACCCTAACCGGACCAGAAACGGGCGAAAAACACGGCTGCGCCACTTTGCATCTAGCGAGAATATTGCGAGAACATTCCGAGCGCGGACCACAAGTACGATATGCAGACCATACGTACACTATTTTTAAGACAAAACCACGCCTTAAAGATCCTAGTTAACGGTTTGTATGATGTTCTCTCTCCCAAGATGTACGTATACTTCGAAGAGTATACTTGTACATAGAGGCGTTTCCACGATCTGGCTCCCAAAAATAATGCTTGTCTTTTTGAAGAATTGCCCCTATCCGGAGGAATGTTCTAGTCTACAGCACCACAGCAGCATGCAATTGTCCCACTCTGCACCCCATTCCAGGGGGAACCCTGAGCACGTCGACGAATGCATGCGGATGCGTCTACGCATCTCAATCCTGCTACGGACCTGCTGCATATAATAATTCGTCAAGACGCGTGCATGGCTGGCTTGTTGTGGCGTTTTGTGCCGGGGTGATATAGTTTTTATACCTTTGCGCATCATCTCAGACCACCAAACTGTCCGACAGCAACAACAGAGGAGAGAGAGGCAGGGAGAGAGAGAGACCCGTACGGGGATCAGACCGCGAGATTGAAGAAGAGCTGTCAAAAGTAGAAGTCAACAGACCACCTGGATACGAAGCACGCATATATCATCGACACGCTCACACGAAACACTACTTGAAGTAACAACATGGTGACGCGAGTCTGGCGACAGGTGAGATGTCAGCTGTGTAACCGTAAAAGTCAGTGCTTCAGTGCTTCAGTGCTTCTTAAAGCAGCAGTGGACCCAAAACGGCCCAGAAACAGGCGAGAAAGAGAAACGCGGCTGCGCCGCTTTTGCATCTAGCGAGAAAATTGCGGGAAAATTCCGAGCGCGGACCACAAGTACGATATGCGGACCACAGGTACACATTTTTTAGGACGAAATCATGCTGTAAAAAAGATCCTATTAATAGCTAACGGGTTGTATGATGTATTTTCTATATTTTTTTCGGAGGTATTCTTCCACTCCAGATTTATTGGAGCCTGTCCTGTGACCACGGACTTGATTCTGGCGATGAGTTAATGCGAGAACAACAACAACAACAACAACAACAATGATGTACTCGCAGCAACAGTAGTACTAGCTTCTCAAATTTGTAGAGTGCTCACGTTATCTCCTGTGGAAGATGAGATGTTGCAGGTGGAACGTAGGACGTATGACACGAAATACATATCAAAGTGGGGGGTTTGTTAGAGAGCCGTTCGTATATCTGTAAACCTATTAAATAGGAAGCACACTTTGGTTAGGGGTGGGGGGATACGAACGGAGAGAGCGGGTGCGATTGATGCTGCAGGCTGGTAATGCTCGCGTCCAGGAGAGAGACTATATGACACGACCGCGAGACGAAGACGCGAAGCATTTGGCAAAGTACAGATAGCTGGATGCTATAGCCGATTGGCAACAAGCCGTGCATTGGTGCTGCTGTGGGGATCGAGGCTGATTGGGCCGTCAGACGGGGTGTAGGATTTCAGCAAGTGTACCTATACCTGGTACTAGTACTATACTTGTATGGACTACAGTACCAACATGTGATACGTGCGAGAGGCTTTTGACGTCATACTACGTATTAAACTCGTAAGTACATGGCAAGTTTCTTCATATGTTGGTTGGCTGATCTACCGCGAGAACCACACGCCACCCGGAGGATACGGTCAATATAGATGGTGGTTTGAAAGCATCTCACCTACTACTATTAATAGAAGAAGAGTAGAAGTCATGCGGATTTTTCCGTCCACGGTTGGAATCACTCGTCATAACTGCATTAGTCTTGGGCTTGGCCGCCGGCACTGGCAATTCTCTCCATGACTTCACGTATAATACATCCCCATGCCATCGCAAAATAGGTGTTATTGTCAGGGAACACCGCATCGCAGGAGCTATACAGCAACTGTAGTAATAGTGTACTATTAATATCTGTTGTTGCAGGACATAGAACAGGCAAAGATACATCGCAGAGCAGAGACAAGCAACAACTAGCTGCTGGCGTACAGTAGTCCAGCACCCGTTGTAAATAATAGTTTCTACAGCACCGGAACACAGCACGCACGCACAGCCCAGCGCAGTAGTGGATCCTGTTGTTCTTGTTGTTGTTGTTTTCACGTTAACTTATCGTCAAAATCGAGTCGGTGGTCACACGACATTCTCCAATAACGCTGGGGTGGAAGAATGCCTCAGGCATATTATGTACGAAGTTCAAAACGAAACAAATCAAACGAAGAAAATGGCGAAAAAACAAGAAACAAGGGTAGATAATGCGCAAGAGAATACTACGCAGACTTGCAGACACGCAAGAAAGTAGGTGGGGGGTGTGGCAAACCACGCGATTTTATCCCCCCCTACGGTAATTATATACCAGTACCTGATACCTGGTAGGTTTTACTGTAGAACTCGTATATGGCGCTAAAAATCCTAGAGGCGCTACGCGCACCGGACAGGTGCAGGGTGGTTCCGCGCTTCGCGTGCCACGGTTTATAACCTTCACTTGGTGTGTGGGATACTATTACCAAATGGCATAGGCCCACTTTGGGTGGGACCATGGACCAAGTTTGACCGGGAGCATTGTTGATACAGAAAAACCTTTATACTAGTCGCGCGTCGAGGGGTATGACTTGCGTGCCCCCTAGGAAGGCACCGAATATTTTTGTTTTTGCATCGAAACCGGGTGAAACGTAAAAACTGGGCCTGACGGTACCTGGCATCGTGGTCGTATCATCACACAGACCAGACAAGCGCAAGGTTTCTATGTGCAGCAGTGATACTGTGTAGAGCAGCACTCAATCAAATTTGCCGAAGGACCAAGGCACCCACATGTCAACAGCTATAGGAGCCCAAGAACTCGGTGCGCGCGCTGAAAGCGCCCCCGAGATGGGATGAAGCCCGCCAGCGGCACTCTCTCTCGCGTTTGGAGCACGATGACATTGTGTTGTTCCGCACTGTGTCTTTATCGAATAAAATGAAAAAATGTTTAACCCATGTCCTGCACAACCCACAGCAAGTGTCACTCCCACGATGCACCAAGAGACTGTGTCGCTTGTTGTGGACGGAGTCACAACAAACATCTCAACACCTCTCTGGAAGATGCCTGCCTCCGTGATCACTGTCGCAAAGACGCCACGATTGCTCCTGTCCACCTTTCAGCGCTCTCGGGTTCAGCACAAAATTAGTCAAATAGTATATCAGTACGTACTTGGTAGGTAAAACGCTCTGAAATACCTTGGAAACCCTCCCAACTCGACCGTGTAATAAAGCTGCCGTACTCGTAGGAAGCCCGACAAGGCAGTCAGTCTGCTTGCTCAGCCTGCAACCCGCAAGGCGCCCGCGAAGCCACCGACCAGATCCGAGCCGGCCACGACCAATACCACACAGTAGCGCCCGTCTCAAACCTGCTCACATACCTGCTCTCGCTCGCAAGGACCTGAGGACGCTGCTGCTGGTGTCCGTCGTCAAATACAAAGTTCAAGATCATATTAGATCATCAAAAAAATAAGGGGAGCCACACGGCTATATATATTTTTTATGTTCACCACGCAGGCTTTTGGTCAGCCACTATAGACCACTCTGTCCGAGCCACATCTCCGAACTCTTGACGGCTTGGCACGAGACTGGCGAGAGAAGATCGCTCACACGTTCCCCGTTCTTCCGATCCCAAGCGTATCGCAATGGGTTGGGTTTGCGTAGAAAACTCTCGGACTTTGTGCTAGTTTGGCATGGACAGACCGTGTTTTTCATATTGAGGAATTTGTGACCGAGAGAGAATTTAGCGCTCGAGGGGAGTTTTCACAATCATCTTCCTACAATCGCCCGTACGTGTACGTATCACACCGAAATGTCTTATAACAAAACGTTTTTGGTGAGGGTTACGTTATTTTATTTCGTCTTGAAAAAAACACGGCCTGTCCAGGTCAAATAAGCACAAAGTCCGAGCGTTTGAGACGCACACCCGACCCATTGCGATGTGCCTGGGGTCGGAAGAACGGGAAAAGTATGAGCGACCTTCTCTCGCCAGTATCGTGCCAAGCGGTGAAGAGTTCGGCGAGGGAGCTCGGAGAGAATGGTCTGCATTGCCTGACCCAAGGCCTGCGTGGTGGAATGTTTTAAAAGTCAGCCGTTTCTCACCTTCTTTCGATGACTTTTTTTTAATTTTTTTGTTTGGAGAAGTCACCAGCAGCTCCCACAGGTACTCACGAGCGAGAGAATTGCAGTGAGCAGGTTCGAGAGGGGCGCTACGTACGGGGGTATTGGTCATGGCCGGATTGGATCCGGCCTGTGACTGTGCGGGTGCCTTGCGTGTTGCAGGCTGACCAAGCGAGCGGGCTGCCTTGTCGTGCTTGCCGCTTGCCCGTGAACACACAATAAAATACAATCAGGAGGGTTTCCATTTCAAGAATGGTTTATTTTTTAACGGGCTGTTTTCGTTTGTAACCGTCAAATATTATTTTACTCTAGGACACTATACTGCTGCTGTACACAGCAGCACCCGTTGCACAGCACTTCGGCTTGCCGAAGCTAATGCGTTGCTGGAGGTCGAATTTTAGGCAGCCCACCCCGTACTTCTTCTGTCCCCCACCGTAGTAGCCTTGCACTTCTATTACTGTGCTGCTGCTGCCGACGTTGCTGCTGCCGACGTTTTTGGGTTGTGTCGCGTGTGGTGTGCGGGGATCTCGTGGACCCCGCGCTGGGTGTGTTTGTCTGATGCAGTTACATGAGGAGAGTTCCCCACCGCGCGCACGAACGGAAAAATCCTCATTACTTCCATTTTTCTAGTAAGGCGAAATTAAATAACGTAACCCTCAACACATTATTGTTCTACGACATCTCCGTTTCAAAATCCCCATTAAAAGTACCAACAAAACCCTTTTAGCGCGTTCCTCGTTTGGGCAGCTCTACACCTCACCTAGCGAACCGTTTCGACAGGTTTCGTAAGGGTAAGCCCCATTCACAACCGCATACGGAGAAAAAGCATCTGCCAGTTCCTGGCTGGACCCATGCTACACTAGAGGTGCACCCTTTTTTTCTGAGGCTCTTCACTCTAGGAGCTCCATACCACACCCGAAAAATGTTTTTGAGTAAACTGGAAGGGCAAGCCGATAAGCAAACCCATGGATAAGGCATTGAAAAAGTCATATTTCTAAACAAGAATGACGTTCGGACGATTTTGGGTTAAGGAGCCCCGTTATTCAGAAACAAAAAAGCCAAAAAGTGCAACCTCTATCGTAGCACGCGTCGCTGAGGGATGATTAACGAGGAGCCTGACGAACTACATTGGTTGGAGTCGTACGGCACGGGGTACAGAGCCTGATCCGCCTCGCGTAACTGTTGAGCGCTCACACTACAGTATACCAGGGTATATAGACTGTTGCTATGGCAGAAGGGCCTCTCTGAGGTCATTCATTTGCAGTTCGAAGCAGTAAGACTACAATCACATCTGTTTGCAGTCGTAAGGTTGCATGCTTTGGCGGTGTTGGGATATCCACCACTTTGAGACCGTTTGTTACGCGGCGCCAAAGCCCCAGACTTAAGTGTTACGTTTGACCGGTCTATACTCGTGGACCGGCGATAAGATCTAAATTTAGAAATTGTGGCTTTACTCTTTACCGAAACAATATGGTAAGTCGAGGGCACAACACCAGGGTTTGGTGTTTATTCATGTATCATATTTTTGTTTGGCTTCGATTGTAGTGCAAGCAGTAACGGTGTCTAACTCCCCAAACATGAAAATCTCCGTCAGCGATATATGAGATTTGGCACGAGAATGCATACTCTTGCCGTCGCACTGGCTCACAACGAACGGCACCTTTAACCTACAGTTGCTGTGCATTCGTACCATACCACCACCCAGAGTGCTTCTTGCGGTGTGCAAACCCCGTCCCTACCCCGTGGCAGGGTGAATCTGCGGAGACGGGCAACCACGGGCCTAGGAACGATGAGCTCAATGCGATGGCGCCAGCCTCCAATGGGAGAATACTCTTGGCCGGAAGGAACCAAGCTTATGACGGGGAAACAAACCTCCGAGGACGTGGTTGTGTCGGTTACGTGCTGGACACCACCACGGCGTTGGCTACTCCAGCTCCGATCCCTGCTGGTGCTGGGAGGATGCTTCAATTCGACTGGTCGGTTGACACACCAAGTCCGACGGGGTTTAGCTCGGAAGCGCCTGCTACCCCAGGGCAAGGACTCCCGGGCTTGACGAACATCGCCGTGGCGGTGGTGTCCATGTGTGCAGTCGTTGCGCTGTTGGTCTTTGTGGTTTGGCGACGGGTTCGAAATCTGGCCAAGAAAAACGACGCCAGAAGGAGGCAGCGGGGTTCTCCTCCCGTTGCTGTTGTGGCTGACGGCGACAATGACAACGTCCCGCCTTCGGTTCCAGCGGCGAAGTCACCGGTGTCGATACCTGCTGATAGTTATGGTGGGGGTGGTAGTGTTGACCGGCTGGTTCCGCTCACAATCGACGGGCATGTTCAAGCTGCGGCGAAGCCCTCCACGCACGGTGGGCTGGCCAATCTTGGCGGTGGTGGCGTTCGGCCTGCAGAGGGCGACAGCGAGTCAGAAACGCGTGGTGAGATGGGACCTGAAAGCGGTAGTGTTCCGCTTGCACGTAGGGATGCCGGGTCGGCCAGTGGGGGCGGCGGTGACGGTGGCGTTGTTGGAGGTATAGCGGGTATCACCGCTCCAGTGCGTTTACATGCTGTCGAGGAGGGTGGCAGTGGTGTCGATTTGCCTGCATACCGACGTACCGCGCCAGCCAAGGAAGATTGCAAGTATACTGGGGGGGGCGATAGGGCTGCCATTGAGGAGGGCGACTTCGACCAGGGCAAGCATTCAGTCAAGGAGCATGACCGCGCTGTCGTTTCCCTTTCAAACGGAGATGAACCGACAGCCACGCATGCTCAAGAGGATGGGGGTAGTGGTGGTGGTGCGGATCGTGGTGGTGGTCTTGGTGGTGGTATTGTTCTTGAAGCGAAAGATGATGCCGAACATGAGCCAGCAAAAGCTGAACCGGCATTGGATGTTACGAGTTCCACCGCTAAAACCTCGACGGGAGAACAGGAAGCACTCGCCCCAGCCCATCACGACGGAGGTGGCGCGGCAAAGGGCGCCACTGCAATTTTCGCCGATGAACCGAAGCAGACCTTCGACTCTGATGTCCGACCCGCGTCATCAGCCGGCGGCCGACCGTCGTCATCCGTCGGTCCAGGGTTTGGTCGCGCGGTGGCAGAGGCGGCGCAAGAGCTAGCGCGCAGTTCCTCAATTCCCGGTGTTTGCGAGGCTGCGGCGGCGGTGTCCATCCTGGTGAACCTACTGGCGGACAACCTGGACAACAAGAGAAGCACGGAGGCGAGTCTGAGGCGGTGTCGTTCGATCGTCCGGATGCTTGAGCGGGCGGCGAAGGTGCTCGGCAAGGTGAGAAAAGTTCACGATGTGTGCCACGAGAGGGGTAGCACTGTTAAAATCAAAATGTCTGTCTGCTTGTCTCTCCTCAACTGAAACAATACCGATCCTCGGAGAGGCGTGATACGACCGGGGGGTAGCATTTTGTTGGCCATTTTGTTTCTGTCCAACCGGTGCTCCTTAACTTGATGAACTGCTCAATTTCGTTCTTGGTGTTACACCGTATGCTTCGTCGCATACAGTACGCGACAGATGTTAAGATCCTCTCATTTTTGGTTAGACTGGGATTCTTACGTCAGACTTGGTGTGCCCCACACTAATTTCAGTACAAAGAGGTCAAATTCTTATTTTTCCCCCGAAAAGGATCAGATTCTTAACATCTGTCGCGTACTGTGCTTAATTAACTCCAAGAAAGATGTTCGTTGGGTTTTGGCTGTTCGGTTATTTTGAAAGCCTGGTTTTTGGGGGAGGTAGGACGTGTGCTACGATAGAGGCAGAACTTTTTAAGGTCTTTTGCTTCTGATTAACGGAGCTCCTTAACCCCAAATCGTCAAGTTATCGTTCTTGTTTTGCAATACTATCGTATTATACACCTAGGTCATTGTTTGTTGAATCGCGTTGCACTTTTGGTTGACTCAAAACCAGTATTGGGTGGAGTACACAGCTCCTAAAGTGAGGAGCCTCATAACAAAAGCGGTGCACCTCAATCGTAGCACGCCTCGTAGAGAGATCCTCAGTTTAAGGAACCTCACAAACAAAGACATCGAACAACACGCCTACCGTCCCATGGCATGCTCGACCGAAGCTACGGTGGGGTTGCTACCCCTAAAATAACTTCTGCTTCTATAGCAGGTCACTCCGCGCGAGCCACTAAGATCACCTCTCTCCGAATAGGATGTGACCATACCAGTGTTTGTAAGTTGTATTATGTCCAGCGTTATATTAGTAACTCCAGGGTGGTGCGCATCGCGAAATTTCAAAAGCATACAAGGTTAAGAGTGTAGATGAAAATAGGGCACTAGTAGCCAATCTTGACGGTGTCTCTGATCGGCTCAACAATGGACCTGAACGTGCCGCCCCCCCCCGTACTGTAGATACGTTCGAATGTATGTGTAATTTTGGTACATAGATCATGGGGTCACTCCAGTCGGGACTCGCATTGCCCCAATAATCCTCCTTTATGGCAGGATGTAACTTATTCACACGGTAGTAACCGAGCCGGTCTACGGTACAGGTTGGAATATTTCGAGAGGCGAAATACATTTCACTACTTACAGGGTCTTCTCAACGGAGAACATCTAAACCAATGAATCCCGACGAAAGTTTCGTCGATAGTTTTATTCGACAACCTAGAGGAGCTTGCGGGTTCTAGCGCATCGGGCAGTAGCCTACAGGATTTATTTTTCAAAATCCGATGCGGAGGCGTGCTACGATAGAGGTGCACCAGTTTTTGTTCTGAAGATTCTTACTTTAGGAGCTCTGTACTTCACCCACATACTGGTTTTGAGTCGTCCAGAAGTGCAACCCGATTACGACACCCATGACCTATTAATAGTGAAACAAGAATGGCACCATGACAATTTTGGGTTAAGGAGCCCCGTCAATCAGAAACAAAAAAGCTAAAAGGTGCTACCTCTCGAAGTGAGGAGGGTGCCGGATGCATGCTACGATATGGGTGGAGCTATTTGTTTCGGGGGCTCTTCGTTAAAGTAGGGTCTCTACATCATATTAGTAATACCCGGAATCCGGTTTAGCGAACAACCAGCACGCGTGACCCGACGCCCAATCCCATGGCCTAAGGTACGTGGAAGAGCTAGGTTGGTTGGGGTCCGAACGATGTTGGGCAACTCCTCCGTTAAGGATCCCTGCCAGTCAGAGAAACGAACTTGGCAAAATGTGCTACGTCTATCGTAGAACGCGTCGCCTTACAGCCGTGTACGCCGCCTCTACACCCTGTGTGGCAGGTGTGTGAGCGTTGCGCACATACGGATGGACATATCACAGTTTGTGTTTTACCGTTTCGAAACCGTTGTTGTGCAAAGGTCGATGCCTGCTACGGCCGGAGGAGCTTACGTTCTTTTGGTTGTTGGTAGCCTCCTCACACGAGCGGAGTCCCGCGTGCAAGGGCAGGTGTTTGCACCTAGCCCGGTGGACAATCCCCTATGGAATTGGGTATGCGACGAGCAGTTCAGCGGGCATACACTAAAGAGTTCAGCACAAAACCCATTCAGTTGTCAACGATGCTGACTAGTTTCTCAGTTGAAGGTCCCCGAGTCAAAGGTATATCGGCCGCAAATGTGCTACCTGCACGTCGGTCGCACCTCCTAGGAGAGAGGTATACTTCGTTGATTACAAATTTCCCAAAAATGTTTTACTGACCGCGATTCTCGACTGAACGGCTACCCCAAGAACGCTTGTTGTTTCCAGCATCGTTTCGTCCTATTCACCTTGGCCATGGGGTTGGACATGGGGTTAAGAGCACAACTCTTCGTCAAACCAATTACAGAGAGGGGGTGTAGAGGTCCGCACATGAGGAGCCTCAAAAAGAAGAAGGTGAACCCCTATCCCCTAGCGTAGCATGCGTCATGCCACCAGTGGAAATCGTTTTTCGCAAAGAGCTGGTGTCAAGCAAATCACCCCCCTCCAATAAAACGCAACAAAATCGCTGCTCAGATCTTTTTGCCAGGGTAAGGGGGGACGCAGAGGGCGTACGTTGTTCATAGGGCTTCTCACGCTCGAGTAGCTCCCCAGTTCGCCCTAGATCTGAGCTGAACTTTGACGAACACTTTCTGTAAGTCTACGACCCGGAATGGTCGGACCCACAAGCTACTGCAGGTGCGTTTTGTCTAACGAACCACACGTCGGAGTTTCTGGGTATTGTTTGTAAGCTGAAGAGCCCCCGGTAGTGAAATGAATGTGTCGTAAAAGTTGCAACAAACCCCTTCCGTAGAACGGCTCCTATTACGGGGGACCATAGTAAATAGGACCAAATATTGTTAGCAAAAACAGGGAAATATCTAGGTTTTGGTGTCAACAGTAGGTTCAATTGTGTCTACAGTAGGTCCTGTTAACTATGGACCAAATATTGTTAGCAAAAATAGGGAAATATATAGGTTTTGGTG